>PVIA01005610.1:0-111711 GCA_004024845.1 Tonatia bakeri
TAATTTTTGAGACTTGTTTTGACACTTTGTCTCTAAATAATTTTCTAACTAATGGAGAAATACTATTTTTATTACTTTATTTTTTATATCTGTGATTAAATTGGCCTTTACTTGGGGCATAACATAGTAACAGAAAATAGGATATTTGTTCACTCTAAAGACTATAGAAGACCTACCTGTTCCTATTTTTAGCTGAAACAGATCTGTCCCTAGTCTGAGTTCTTACAGAAGAGATGATAATTGCTAGAGCAGTTATCTGGTAAGAGATGAAGTCAAGAGTACAAGTGTAGGGGTTTGACTTTGAACAAGAGAAAGGAAACCTTGTGAATATACATATATAGATACATTTATAGTGTGGAGGTGGTAAAGGAGCCAAGGCACTTTTCACTGACCATTTTTAGTAAAGTAGGAGGTAAAGCTGTGCACTGAGGATGACTGAGGGTGGTGAGTGTGGAAGGAGGTGATATTTTGAAATAGTTACTGAGGGGAAACTAGTAATTAACCTCCTATTAAATACTGTCATGCTTCTCCCACCACCACCCCCCATCGCCATAACTAGAGGAGGTATATTTGGGTATCACACTTTAGGAAATAAAGGGTCTGGAATACTACCTTAAGGAATTTAGATTTTGCTTTTAGAATGTGGAAAGATCTCGAATATCTGATAGGATTGAAGTCATGTTCTAAGATGATATGTTGCAAGATGTATTGCAATGGAAAAGAAACTGGAGTTATTAGGTAGATAAGCCAATTTGAAGATTCTAGGTAGTAGGTGTTGTCCTAAGTACTTGGCCTGATAAAGTGGCACTTACAGGGAAAGGAAAGACAATATTACTGTGTTAGTATTGAGAGAATTTGTAAAAGACCAATTACTAGGACTTGGCAATTGGACCTGCTAGGTAAAAGAAAAAGCTAAAGATGTTTTAAGGTTGCTAGCTAGGGTAACTATGAAATTGTGGTTTTATTGACAGAAACTGGTAAATAGGAGGGAGAATGAATTTTGAAAGGAGACATAATTGCATTTTGGAAGTATTGGTTTGAAATGATGGCAAGGCTCTAATGTTCTGTGTTGTGGTCTCCAAGATCACCCACAAGATTTGCTAGGAGGACTCATAGGACTCAGCGTTGTACTCACCACTATGATTTATTAAACAACAAAAGGGTACAAATCACAGTCAGCAAAGGAAGAAAGTACGTAGGGAGAAGCCTGGGGAACTAGATAAGCTTCCAGAATCCTTCCCCAATGTAATCAAATAGGACCCACTTAATTCCTCAGAAACAAATTGTGACAGCATGTGTGAAATGTTGCCTGCTGAGGAAGCTTATTAGAATCTCATCATCCAAGCTTATTATTGGGGAATAGCCGAATAGACACCCAGTACATAACATATACCAGAATTCCAAATTCCCAGAAGGAGAGCTTATGTTCAGTGTAAATTACATAGCATTTGCATAAACAGTTTAGGCACAGAGAGTATTCTTAATCAGGTGGGCAGTGGGAACCCTCCCAAAATCCAAGTTCCCAGATGCCAGCCAAGAGCCAAACATGCAAGCAGTCCTTTCTAAAGGACTCTCTAAATAAACACTCTGGGGCCTCCCATGTTAACTGTTTTCTGAATGAATAAGGTGGTTAATGATATTTTTAGAGCATAATAATTAGGGAGCTTTGTCTTTCTGAGTGTTCTTTTTGCCTTTGTAGTTATGTTACTAATGGTATTTACTATCATGAAGTAGAAGTCTGAATTTAAGCAATAATATGAAGAGGGGCCCAAGAAAAACCAGAATTATCCTCTGGAGGGTGGGTGCCTTGTAGTAGAGGCTTCCCCTACTGGGTGAGTGTTCTAGGAACCCACCTGTATCAGTGTACCACCAGCTGGCATTGTTGTGAGAGGCTGCCTTCGGCTTCAGTGAAATTTTTTTGAAGATTCTTTCACTGTGTTTGCCCATTCGTGATGGATGATTTACAAGCACACCTGCCCACACCATGCTGAGTGTTCAGCAGTTCTTGACCAGAAATGCATGACTGCTTCCCATTCGCCCGATCTCTTCCCAAGCAGGTTTGCTTTTGTTTTTGTTTTTTGGCGACTTTTTTTGTTTGTTTGTTTCCCTGGCTGAAAAAAGTCCTGAAAGGGAAACATTTTGCTGATATGGAAGAGGTGAAACAAAAAATGGCAGAAGGCATCAAAATCAAGAAGTTCAAAAACTCTTTTGAGCAGTGGGAAAAAATCTCGATAGGTGTATTGCCTCAAATGGACCGTACTTTGAAGGTGACTGAAGTTTAAACGTAAGAATAAATACACACTTTCTAATAAATAAATTCCAGGGGTTTTCTTAATTGTATGATTGAAGAGGCAATTTTATACTGTATGATTCTAACTGTATATAGCATTCTGGAAAAGGCAAAATTATGGAGACAGTAAAAAAGATCAGTGATTGCTAGGGGTTGGGGGTGACGAAGGCATGAATAGGTGGAGTGTAGAGTATTTTTAGGACAATGAAAAGACTTTGTGCTCCAGCTGGTGTGGCTCAGTGGATTGAGCACTGGCCTGTGAACCAAAAGGTCCCATAAGTTCAATTTCCGGCCAGGGCACGTGCCTGGGTTGTGGGCCAAGTCCTCAGTTGGGGGTCGTGCTTGAGGCAGCCAATCGATGTTTCTCCCACACATCGAAAGTCCTCTTTCTCCCTCCCTTCTTTTCTCTCTAAAAATAAATAAAAATCTTTAAAAAGAAAGACTTTGTTTCAGTAGCAGTTGTGTCTGTTTTGAGGTGTTGAGTAAATTCAGATTTTTTCTACCACTACTCTGTATGCTAAAAAATGATAAACTAGTCAGTAAAAATTAATAATTTGAATTTTTTTCTCTAGAGGTACTAATATAGATATGCTACCTACAGTAAATCTGAGTATATTGTATATATTTTTTGTAGTATATGTCCTATGTTTTTCTAGACACACTAATTCAAATATTCCATGGGTAAATTAGGACTATGGTGAAAAAGAAGCATTTGATAAATATCCTGTAAAAAAGGCCCAGAATTTACAGTTAGGGTTTATCCCGGAAAGAGAAACTTGTGAACAGTTATTTGTTCAACATCTGTTGAATGCTAGCTAGGAAAAAGCCTCACAGACTTTTCATATTTGTTTGGTGCAGTGGAGAGAAGACTTGCTACTCACATTATGATTTTTTTTCTTAAGATTTTATTTGTTTTTAGAGAGAGGGGAAGGAAGGGAGAAAGAGAGGGAGAGAAACATAGATTAGTTTCCTCTCACACACCCCCAACCAGGAACCTGGCCCACAACCCAGGCATGTGCCCTGGGTGGGAATTGAACCAATGACCTTTCTGTTCCACCGAGCCACACCAGCCAAGGCTCACATTATGTTTTTAGTTAACGCAGTATATTGCTGAGGATAAGGGTTATGGACATAAGAATATGTACCTCTCCTGTCTAATGACTGTTGAGTAAATGAAGAATGTTTCGTACTGAATATATACCAATTTTTCTACAGGTATCTTCACAGCCACCACTTCTTGGAGTTGGTTACCTTGCTCCTGTCAATTCCAGTAACAAGTGCCCATCCTGGTGTACTGCAAGCCACAAAAGATGTCTTAAAGTTTCTTGCACAGTCACAGAAAGGTCTTCTCTTTTTTATGTCAGAATATGAAGCAACAAATTTGTTGATCCGAGCTTTATGTCACCTTTATGATCAAGATGAAGAAGAAGGTCTGCAGTCTGATGGTGTTATTGATGATGCATTTGCCTTGTGGCTACAGGACTCAACACAGACATTGCAGTGTATTACAGAGCTGTTCAACCACTTTCAGCGTTGTACAGCCAGTGAAGAAACTGACCATTCAGATCTCCTGGGAACCCTTCATAATCTTTATTTGATTACTTTTAATCCCGTGGGAAGATCAGCTGTTGGTCATGTTTTCAGTCTTGAGAAAAATCTCCAAAGTCTTATTACTCTAATGGAGTACTATTCCAAAGAAGCCTTAGGGTAAGTTCCTACTTACTCATTAAATTTTCTGTTATATTGGAAAACTATATCATTAATGGGCTAGTTATTTAGAAGGTGTTACTTGACAGTAGAAGCTATGATTACTTTTTTTCATAACACATAACTGACAGATTTAAGGATTAGAATGACAAATTTAAAAATAGAAAATGTGGCTGTGATGCAACGAAATGGCTCTTTTATCAGTTTCTTCCTGGTTCCCCATGATGTTGGCAAAGATTGATTTGCTAATTTGTGTGGAGGGGAATCCTAAGGCACAGAAATATGTATCTTAAGAGTAATGAGGACTATGTTGCTGTCTTCTGCCTCTAAACTATTCATGGCGTTCTGGTTTCAGAAGTACTTTGGGTGGGAGGGGTTGAGAATAATACTCGTTTCAAAGGCCTGTCTGGCAGGGCAAAAGGTTTTATGTATGAACAGAGAAACATAACATGCTGTGCCTGGCTCATGTCACACAAAGTAGTGGCATCCAGGTAACTGGCCTCATAGTGAGGTCTTGATATGACTTCTTGAGTGATGTGTCTTCTAGTGAAAAGCAGACAACATTGGTTTCTGTGTCAAGCTGTATCTTATCAGCTCTGTAGTGGAATCCTGAATAATGGCGGCAGTAGATTGATTTAGTATTTGTTCCTATTTATCCAGAGTGGACATTTTAAAGGAGACCAATGAAGTGTACTCCCTTATGTTTTTTTTGCTAATGAAGTATACTTGTTAATTGATCTTAATAGAATTTCACTTTCCATTGTGATACATGTGCTTTGTTTATATACTTTTAAATAGTGGTTTTAGGTGAATTGAGGTAAAATTTAAAATCAGATTTGTCATTTGTAGGAAATTACTCAGGTGTCATTGTAACATTCCCTGGTCTCTTTAAAACCAAGGAGAAACAAAATGTTTAAAATTGTTCCTGAAAAATTGTTTTTGTACTAAAAACTTAAAATCTTACTTTGTTTCAGTGATTCCAAGTCCAAGAAGTCAGTAGCTTATAATTATGCATGCATACTTATTTTGGTGGTGGTTCAGTCTTCTAGTGATGTCCAAATGCTAGAACATCATGCAGCATCTCTCCTGAAGCTTTGTAAGGCAGATGAAAACAATGCTAAATTGCAAGGTATGGAACTTGAGTTATTTTAAGCATTTATGATATGTGAAGGAAAAATGTCTGAATGTCTGTAATTAATGCTTTATTATATTTTGGTAATATACCTAGTAATACTATTTTTAACTCCCTGAAAATACCTTTTTTGAAGGTGTTTTGTATGGTGTTCTTAAACAGACTTTTAGGAAATTGTTGAAAGGACCTTTTTTCTGGAAAGTCATGGAAATTGGTGGATAGTTGAAGTTCTTAATCAAAATGGAAGAAGTGGTTTAAAGACCTCAGAAGTTCAGTTTTGTGTGTAGTTTACGTGTGTGTGTTTTTCTCGGTGTGAGTTTTGAAGTGCAGCACTGCTGTAAGTACAGCTCAGCCACAGCTTTACCATTGTGGTTAATTACCACGTGTGCATTTCTTGAAAGTGTAGAATAATGAATATGAACATTATATTCTAAAGTATATAAATATGTGGGATGAAGTTGATGGCAAGCCTTATGAGGATGGTCTGGAAAAGTTTAAGGTATCTAATCACAGTTGTTTATTATTTTATTTTGGTTCCTGGCTTGCTGACCTTACCAAGTAGAAAATTTGATAACATTGAGTATATATAATAAATAGCATGTGTTTTTTTTCTCTTTGTATTCCTAAATTTTATATGTGATACCACCAATAAAAGTTGGGTAGTAAATGCAGCTTCCAATCTATAAATAGATTTTCTTTCCCTGAAGTACACCTTTATAGAAGGAGGGCACACAGCATCTTCAAAAGTACTATTAATGCTTTACTACTTATTCTGGATGATGGGCACACTTGTATTTGTTTTATTACTATTCTTTATATTTTCCATTTGAGCAACATACTCTGTATGAGAGAGTATATGAAAGAGTTCATTTTAAAAGGCATAGGAAAAATACTCAGATGTACACAGTTATAATCCTTATGGAGGAGTGTAGACCAAGGAAGACATGACTGTTTTTAGTTTTCCTTTAGTCATTCCTGTAAAGTGTCTGGAATTGGTATATTGCTTTTTATAATAGAAGCCTTTTTTAGCCCTGGCTGGTGTGACTCAGTGGACTGAGTGTGGGCCTGGAAACCAAAGCGTCTCCAGTTCAGTTCCCAGTCAGGGCACATACCTGGGCTGCAGACCAGGTCACCAGTAGCTTGAGAGGCAACCACACATTGATGTTTCTCTCCCTCTCTTCCTCCCTCCCTTCCCCTCTCTCTAAAAATAAATAAAATCTCTTAAAAAAAAGGCTTTTGTAAAAATATACTTGGTGATAGGTATAGGTATTGGCCATAGCTTGTATGAGAATTTTGAGTTGTAAATGGTATATTTCATTTGTGTTTGTTTTATAAACAAAGTTTCCTGTTATTATTTTGGGTGATAGTGTACTTTTAATTTTATAAAGGCAGATGAGGAAAATGACAAATTTAAAAGAATTTAAAGTTTCCGTTCATGGAAAAGGCACTCAGTAAATTTCCCCTCCCGCAGGTTTGATCCTGTTAGAAATTAATACATTTTATGCATGCTTTTTTAGAGTTGGGAGGTAGCAACAGCATTAAGTGAATAACCTCTGTTATTAGTTTATAAGCAGTCAGTTTTATTAAAAAGTTTTTTAATATTGCAAAAACATTAAATTATATTGTCTTGTTTGAACATGTAATGTTCAACTTTTCAGAAACCAAATACCAAGAGTGGTCACTTCTTATTTCTAAATCAGTATAGTAGGGCATTTATATTTTATTCCATTTTAATTTTCTTTGTGGGGCCTGGGATGTTTTGCTGCCACAGAGTGATCAGTGGAGCCAGCACTGGTGTTTTTTTTTTTGTAAACCATTTTTTAATTGTATTCTTTTCCATTACTATTTATCTCCCTTATACCCCTTCCACCTCCTCCCCTGGCAACCACCACACTGTTTTCACTGTCCGTGAGTTCTTTTACTTCTTTGCTGGATTCCTCCTCCTTCCCCCTCACCCATCCCCCTTGCCCAGAGCTGTCAGCTTGCTCTCTGTCTATGAGTCTGTCTCTGTTTTACCTGTTAGTTCAGTTTGCTCATTAGATTTCACATATGAGTGAAATCAAATGGTACTTGTCTTTCTTATATTTCACTTGAAAGTTTAAGGACTTAGACATAAGTTCATACCTATGTGAAATTTAGATTACTGAAATCAATTTGTATTTGATAATGTTTTTCTTTGGGAAAGTAGCTTTGTTTCCTTTGTTATAAAGGCTTTTATTTTAAAATATTATATTATAAATTGCTCTTTTTGTTTTTAAGAACTTGGCAAGTGGCTTGAACCTCTGAAAAACCTTAGGTTTGAAATTAACTGCATTCCAAACCTAATTGAATATGTTAAACAGGTAAGTAAAACCTAAAAGTGCCTGTTTTTTTAACTATATGGTAATATATAGAAATAGTACTTGTGTAGATGCAGTAGTTGTTAAGTGTAGTGCTTGATTTCCTAGACTTTGTGAGTATAGATTGGTACATGAATGTAGGTGGTGGGTGTGTGGTTATGTGTATACATGAATGGACATGCACACCACCCAGTGTTTTCTGCTTTCTAATACCAGATTTTGTTCTGTTTTTTTCTCTTAAATCAGAGTAATATCACCTACCATTTTAATGACATTCACAAAAGTTAAATGCTATGAGAATGTAACATACAATTGCTTTCAGTTAAACTTAGTGAAAAAGAATTTTCTATAAAAGTTTTAGGTGAAAATTGATGGAGGCAAGTCCAGATAATTGCAGTGGGGGCTAGTTCTAGTTTTGTTAATTTGGGATAGTCAAATCTGCCATTGAAATAATTCATAAAAGGTGAAAAATAGTAAAATTCATAATACTATAGTTGAAAAATTTATATACAATTCAAGTAATTCATAATGAAAAATTTATTAAAATCATTGCATTATTAGCCCTGGCTGATGTGTGTTAGTTGATTAGAGTGTTGTCCTGTAAAGCAAAATGTTGGGGTTTCGATTCCTGATCAGGGCACATAGATTGTGGGTTTGATCCCCAGTCAGGGCGTGTTTGAGAGGCAGCTAATCAGTGTTTCTTTCTCACATTGATGTTTTTTTCTGTCTCTTCTGTCTCTAAAATCAAAAAACATATTTTAAAATTTAAAAAAATCATTGCATTGCTAGTTTTAGAAGTTTAAAAATTTTTCTTTGCTTCTTAGTTAATACAATGTGTATACATACACATTGAGGGCCAAAAGTGCTCATAGATGCATAAAAAGTTTTATGCTAGAGGTGCAGAATGGACCTTGAGTGATCTTTCATTTAACACATGAACTGTGTGTATGTGTGTGAGTGCTGATAAATCATCTTGGTCTTGGAATTGAAATGTCTGTAGTATATTTTCTAATCTGTTGCTCTTCTGACCTAGCAACAAAGTAACCATTTGGGTTTATCTGCTTGGGTTTTCTTTACTGACTTGTCTGCCCTTATCTTACCTTTTTACTCCACCTCTCCTGAGAGTACTTTTACCTCCCATGGTACCATCATATTCTTCTTTGTTCCTTACTCTGTGCCTCAGATGACCATCTATAGCTTTCAATTATATTCATTCTTTCATTTAGCAGAAGTACAGTAATGTCCTGTAAATGTAGATGGTCATGTGTTCAGGATACTTGTGCGTGGTCAGGAGAATATATAAGGTATCCAATAAATATCAGATGGCCCAGTTTTTAAAAGGTTTAGTTCTAGAAATTTGAATTCCATGCTGTAATTAAAAGATTTTTTATTTTTATGTAAATCTTTATCCCATTAGTTATTATTATAAGTTACTCTCATTCCAAGATATATTAAAAACAGTCAACATAAGACTGAAACTTCACTCTGTGGGCTCCCTGCTACCTTATGTAATTAATTAGTGGAATTATTGAAAGGCAACAAGGACGAAATTAGAGAAAAAGATAACCTAAGGTCCAAAACTGTGAGGGAAAGGAATTTGTTTATTTTTTGTTTCTCCTCTGAGTTCTAGAAGTTGAAATAGTACCATTTTAAAATGTTTCTTCTACATTTTTAAAAACCATCTATACATTGCTCTGTGAAAACTACAAAAAAAAAAAAAAAAGAAATTTAAGCATTACTATTTGTTGCCAGGAAGCACATAGCACTGGGCAAGTGCCAGGACATAGGGAACTGTATTTTTTTTTCCTGTAACCCTTCCCCAACTGACCATCAAAACTAGTCTCTGTGGTATCTGCATTGTTAAAAAATGGTATGTTATGTAGTTCTAAAACATTTCCTGTTGCTTCTTCAGTTTTGAAAGAGGTTTATTACCCCTAGGGCTTTGTAAAATCATAGTCATTGGTTCATTGTTGGGAGAGAGTATGTATAGAGAGTATACAAAAAGAGCTATTTAAAAATTTTAATACAGAGTATATCATACATTTCTATATGTTACCTTTGTTTTAGTACTTTTTAATATACGTTTACTTTGCAATTATTCATTTTATTTACGTAATATCATATGGTAACAACCTGCCAAAGATCAAATAACCTTTGTAAACTTTATTAGCCTCTTAAATTTAGTTAAGAAATTTTAAATAATGTACCAGTAAGTACTTAACTTGAAACTCACATTTTTAACTAATGCCCTCTCTGGAATTGTCTCTTGATATGATAGGTACCAAGAAATTCAATTTTTTGTTTATTTTTATTTTTAAAGAATATCGATAACTTGATGACTCCAGAAGGAGTTGGCCTTACCACTGCCTTGCGTGTTCTCTGTAATGTGGCATGCCCACCACCCCCTGTTGAAGGTAATGTGGATGCTGTACTTTTAAAACTATCATTTTTAAGCCTAATATGAATATCATTTCTTAAATAAAATACTCAAACATCTTAACAATTATTAACATACAAGTAATTAGTTTTTCTTTTCCTCTTATCCTATATAAAGGTCAACAGAAAGACCTCAAATGGAATCTTGCTGTTATTCAGCTTTTTTCTGCTGAAGGAATGGACACCTTTATTCGGGTTCTGCAAAAATTGAACAGTATTTTGACTCAGCCTTGGAGGCTCCATGTCAACATGGGGACTACACTTCACAGAGTTACTACTATTTCGATGGCTCGCTGCACACTCACTCTTCTTAAAACCATGTTAACGGAACTCCTGAGAGGTGGCTCCTTTGAGTTTAAGGATATGCGTGTTCCTTCGGCACTTGTGACTTTACACATGCTCCTGTGCTCTATCCCCCTCTCAGGTCGTTTGGATAGTGATGAACAGAAAATTCAGAATGATATCATTGATATTTTGCTGACTTTTACACAAGGAGTTAATGAAAAACTCACAATCTCAGAAGAGACTCTGGCCAATAATACTTGGTCTTTAATGTTAAAAGAAGTACTTTCTTCAATCTTGAAGGTTCCTGAAGGATTTTTTTCTGGACTCATACTCCTTTCAGAGCTGCTGCCTCTACCATTGCCCATGCAAACAACTCAGGTATCACTTCCATATAACATGAATCTTATAAATGACTGTAGTAACACTTTTTAAAAAGCCAGTGGTTTTGTTAAAACAGAAACAAAAACAACCCTCATCCCCTTCCCCTAAAAAAGACATAAAGTAACAGGATGAGGGTGAGATAAAACTGATGCAGGTTGGTCATTAAGGAAATATGGGGTAATATTTTAAATAAATTTTTGTTAATGTGAATTTTATTATGCTGTTATGTATACTTGTACTTTTGTTATTTTTAAATCCTTTTTTTCCTCCTGTGTTAGAATTTGTCATTAACTAGGTTGCTTCACCAATGGACTCTGCTCTACTGACTGCTAACCTGAGAACAATATTTTTAGTTGCATTGAATTCAAGCAAATGTTTAATTGTATAATAGATGTTTTAAGCATCTTAAATGTTTTCAGCATGTAGTAAAGATGTTCTTTTCATAACAATTCTTCCTGAACAGTTTTTGTGACTATAAATAAATATTTCAAAATCTACGAACACATACATTATACTTTTTTAACAGGTTATTGAGCCACATGATATATCAGTGGCACTCAACACCCGAAAATTGTGGAGCATGCACCTTCATGTTCACGCAAAGTTGCTCCAAGAAATAGTTCGCTCTTTCTCTGGCACAGCCTGCCAGCCCATCCAACATATGTTACGGCGTATTTGTGTTCAATTATGTGACCTTGCCTCACCAACTGCACTTCTGATTATGAGAACTGTGTTGGATTTGATTGTAGAAGACTTGCAAAGGTATTTTCTTCTTTTTTTTTTTTTTAAATCCTCACCCGAGGATATATTTATTGATTTTAAAGAGAGAGGAAGGGAGAGAGAAAAACATCGATTGGTTGCCTCTTGTATGTGCCCTGACTAAGGACTGAACCTGCAACATAGGTGTATGTCCTGACCTGGGGTCAAACCCACAACCTTTCTGGTGTGTGGGCTGATGTTCCAACCAACTGAGGCACCCGTCTACGGTGATATTTTAATTTTGCATAATTTTTTTTTAAGTTATTCTTGATACAGACACATTTTTTTCACTTAGAATTTGTAAACCAGGGTTTAGAAAGCTCAGATAAGATACATACATAGAAATATACACATACACATATGCACACACCTGTACATATATTAGTATAGATTATTTTTAATCAGAAAATTTTATTTCATTATTTCATGTGCAAATTATCTTGAAGGTCTTGATTTTATGTATTTGAAAGATGAACCATAAAGTACTTTGATTCGAGAAAATATATTTTTGAAAATCCAAATTTATAAAATTATATAGTAATTGTAAAATTCCAGAAAAGTTGTCATACCCAAGAAATTGTTTTATACAAGATTGTTCTGAATTGATATGTTGAAAAATAAATATTAGTTAAATACTGCCTTAAAATCAAGAACTTTGTTTTCTAAATGTATTGATTTTATTTCAGCACTTCAGAAGATAAAGAAAAACAGTATACTAGCCAAACCACCAGGTTGCTTGCTCTTCTTGATGCTCTGGCTTCACACAAAGCTTGTAAATTAGCTATTTTGCATCTAATTAATGGAACTATTAAAGGTGATGAAAAATATGCAGAGATATTTCAGGATCTGTTAGCTTTGGTGCGGTCTCCTGGAGACAGTGTTATTCGCCAACAGTGTGTTGAATATATCACATCCATTTTGCAGTCTCTCTGTGATCAGGTATTTACAGTTACTTTGTAAAATTCTGTGTGTGCGTGTGTATATGCCTGTGTGTGTCTAAAAGCTGTTGATGTAACTCTTGGCTGTGAACAAGGGTATCACCTGCTTTATAAGCTCCTGCTATTGTTCAGGGAGGTGGGTTTGACTAGGAACCAACAACAAAATGATTTAGTGCTTCAAAGCTTCATTTGGGTTTGTACTTCACAGGTTTCTTTGAAGAACTCTTCTTTTTTTATGAGATTGCATCCTTGGATAGTTGCTTTATGTGCCATAGTATTATTAGTTTTAGGTGTACAACACAGTGATTAAACATTTATAAAACTTAGGAAGTGATCACCCTGATAAGTCTAAAGCCACACATAGTCATTTCAATATTATTGGCTATGTACCCTATGATATACTTTATATCCCATGACTATTATTATAACTGGCAATTTATACATCTTAATTTCTTCCCCTTTTTCACCCATCACCCAAACTCCCCCTTCCATCCAGCAACCATCAAATTGTTTTCTGTATCTGATGAGTTTGCTTCTGTTTGTTTGTTCCTTTATTTATTTTTTTGATTCCACATGAAAGTGAAATCATAGAGTATTTGTTTCTCTGTCTGACTTGTCACTTAGCATTTTACCCTCTAGGTCCCATCTATGTTGTTAACAAACACCATCAAGGTTTTATTTTTTATGGCTCAGAAATAATTCTGTTAGGACAGTTTTTGGAGGCATCACAGGCTACTACAGTTTCAGTGTTTTTTGGATACTGTTGTTTGTAGCTGCTGACTAAAAGTAGTAGTATTTCTCTCTGCTGTCTTTGTTACTGACTTCCACTTTATAATTCCGTGATTTAGTGAGAATTGTTTTAACTTTGGAAACATTGTGATTGGGATCTTTGTAGAGTTTTATGCCTAATCACATCCTAGCTTGTCAAAATGCTTCTGCTCTCTAATCTTCAGGTGTGATTTTTCTTTTCAGGCAGAACATTTTTAATAGGCTCCCATGTTGGAAGATTATCTTCTTCTAGCTAACAAAAATTCAGTTTGTATGGCTTGTTTTCATAAAAAGGGGACCCAGTGGAAAATAGTTATGGAACTGGTAGAAAGGATATTTTAAGTTCATATAGATCAAAATGCCCATTTGACTGGTGTTTATTATATAATCCACATTAGCTTTTATGACTCTCCTGAAGAACACTATAGCATCCCAGCTGCTTTGATCACATAGATATTCTTGGCCTCAGTTATTACCTTTCCCTTCTGATTCTAGTTTTATAGCTTTAACTTAAGTTGAATACTGGTTTGCAGTGTGTTGAAGTTATTAAAGGCAATGAAACATACCTAAATATGTTCCTGTAAAATACACTTCTATAAAAAGAGTAGTGGGAATTTTTAGTTACTGTTGGCTAAACTTGCTTAATATCGAAAAACTTGAATTTTAAATATATATAAAAGCAAGAGGAAGATAAGTAGTTGGAGGATTGTGTCCAAATGTTTATTTGCTTCATCCCTTTTTGTGATGTTTTAAAATCAAATGTAGATATCTTTATTAAAATTAATTTCTCTGAATGATTTTTAAGTAAATTTAAAAATATTCAAATGAATAATACAGTGATCTAAAATATTTTAATACCAAAAGTACTTTAG
The DNA here is from genome assembly GCA_004024845.1 of Tonatia bakeri. NCBI lineage: Eukaryota > Metazoa > Chordata > Mammalia > Chiroptera > Phyllostomidae > Tonatia > Tonatia bakeri. Next base: position 13,908 of record PVIA01005610.1, read on the forward strand.
TTAACCAGTTGAGATTACAAACTATATTTGTGCAATACAGAAGGAATAATTTTTAAGAGATGTTCTTTTAAAAATAAGAATATTGTCAAGTAAAATATTTAGTCTTAATTTCTTTAGGTATGTATTCTTGTATTAACTTTTACAAGAAAGTAATATGACTCCTTTGTTCTTAATGTGTTTGAATATATATTTAGGATGGGTGTGTAGCTATTTTCATGTGTTAATTACTAAGTATTAAATGCTGTGTGTTTCTGAAATAAAAATGCTAAGAGATGATGATAATCACCTTTAAAAATTAGTTTTTCCTATTCCCCTTCTCCCTCACAGGACATTGCACTTATTTTGCCAAACTCTTCTGAAGGTTCTACTTCTGAAGTAGAGCAGCTTTCCAATTCTCTACCAAACAAAGAATTGATGACCTCAATCTGTGACTGTCTACTGGCTGTGCTAGCTAACTCCGAAAGCAGCTACAACTGTTTACTCACATGTGTTAGAACAATGATGTTTCTTGCAGAGCATGATTATGGATTATTTCATTTAAAAAGGTAATCCTTTATCATATTTAATATACTCTTAGGTTTAATTTTTCACTGAATTACCCCCATATTAATTATTTCATAGCTATTGTAGAAAGTTGAAGGTGTAAGGAGAAATAACACAGGCATCTTAGAGTATTTAAGGAAATCTGATTGTTTCAGGGATGTTAATTCATGTTTAAGATAATCTGTTTTGTTGATATGTTCACTTTAGTCCTTTAAAGGTGTTAATAGTGTGATATCATGTACCCTAAAGTTAAAAGTGCTGATTCTCTTTTTTTTATTTTCTAGAGGAATGGCTGAGGTGGAATTAATTTGAAATTATGTTGAATGTAAACCTCATGCTGCTTCGTCTCTCAAATGTAGTTTCTGCTCTGCCCATGCCTTCACTTTTTCTTCATGCTGGCTATTACATATATTTTTCTTGGGAATTTGTAGGTGTAAGGTTACGAGATAGAAAGGAGGAGACATGTATGTGCTTCTTATTAATTATTGTAACATTAGTTCAAAAGTTAAGTTCCCGTACTATTTTTGATGGTGGCTCTTTCCTTCTCCATCTCTTTGTCCTGATAAACCTGTTTCCTCTCCTGTATTAGTTGGTGACACCTTTAGAACATCCAAGGTTTTTTTTTCCTACCCTCATTTCTTAGTCTCTCACCAAAGTCTTTAACTTTACTTCTTGACTGCCCTTTTCCCTGTTGCCTAGATATTTACTCCATATCCTTTAAAACTCACCTTATATACTATACTTCCAAGAAAGTCAAAAAACTTTTCCTGATCCATCTGTTACTGGCTGGCTTAGGTGCTCTCACAGATACCCTTTGCACACCTCTGCCATAATATTATTATATGTGATGTTTTGGCTTTGCTTGATTCAGGTTTCTGGTCCTTTTTTTAATCTGTAATTTTTTCCTAGGTTATCTTAACCTTTTCTCTTTTATTCCTTTGGCTCTGGTCTTTATGCTAAGCTCCAAGTAACCCATATATCGGTTTGACATCTCTATTCGGCTATCAAATGGGCTTCTCAAACTGGACAGATCTAATGCAGAGCTCTTAATGTGCTTGCTTCAAACATGTTTCTATCTTGCTCATGGCAGTAAATGTTATCACCATCCACCCAAGTATACTACCAAAGCTTCAAGATTCTTGAGTCTTCTCTTTTCCTTACTCTTTGTAAGCCCAGTGGATTATACCTACAGAATACATCCTGAATCTGATTGCTTTTTCCACCTTCACAGTTACCACTCTTGTCCAGTGTTCACTGTCAGTTCTTGCATGAGCCATTGGGATAGCCTTCAATCTGTTCTTGCTTCCACTATTGTCCCCCTGAAATCCATTTTCTCAGTGCTCAGGCTGAGCTTTTTAAACTTAAAACAGATACTTGTCATTGTTTTGCATAAATTCTTTTGATGGTGTCCAGTTGCACTGCAAATAAAATCTAACCTCTATAATGATCTTTAAGGCTCTATACAGTTTGGTCCTTGGTCATTTCTTTGTTTTATCTCATAACTATTTTATCCTTCATTTTGCTCCCTGTCAAGCTAATTTCTCTTTGCAGACTTTTTTCCCCCCTAAAATGTTTTTCCACTAGATCCTTCTAGAGTTTACTTCCTCACTTTGACCAGGCATAAATTATATTTCTATCTAAATACCTGTCTAAAATAGCCTATCCTTTGCATCCCCATTTCTCCCCATTTCTTATCCCTTTTAGTATTTTTCACTGCACTTATACTGTTTGATATTATATAGATTTATTGCTTATTTGTTTGTCTCCCTCACTAGAATACAGCATACATGAGAACAGGGATTGTGTCTTTTTGACTATAATCTTCCCATCACCTAGAAACCTGATACATGGTAGGCACTATGAAGGAATAAAAATGAATACTAGATCACTTGGTCCACAAATATTTATTGAATGCATTCTCTGGGCCAGACAATTTTCTAGGTCCTGGGATTCAGTTATAAAAAATTTCTTGCTTTCTTGGTGCTTTTGTCCTACTAGAGGTAGACAGGAAATAAACACATAAGTAATATACATAGTATGTTACGGAAAAACATGAAGTAGAACAGTGGGATAGTGAGTGTTAGAGTGAAGGTGCAAGTTGTCATTCGAAATAAGGGGAGGTGATTAGGGAAGTCCTTGCTGAGAAGGTGACCCTTGAAGCAAGACCAAGACCTAAAGCAGGTGAGGAGTAAAACATTAATACTTTGGCAGAGAACAATTGGAGATAGCATGCCTAACGTCTGAGAAATAGCTGTGAGACAGTGGCTGTCCTTCGAGTGCATAAGCAAGGAGAAAAATGATAGGGCACAGACTCAGAGAAGTAATGGGAAGGTAAAGAGGGAGGAAGATTATCAAGGGCCTTGAGGGGTTATAAGGGCCACTGAAAAGTTTTGAGTAGAGATGTAGCATGATCTGGCTTTTGTTTGTTTTTTGTTTATTTTTTTTAGTATAAGCGAGTCTCTGTATACTTTTACAAAAAGTCCTTAGAACAACCCTGAAGCAGGTCCCACCTAAAAAAATTTTTTGAGATAGTTTTACACTTGAATGAAAATTGCATAAACAGTAGTATATAGCATTTGTGTGTGTGTGTGTGTGTGTGCGCGCGCGCGTGCACGTGCGGGTGTATTGAATCAGTCTGTACTGATTAATTTCACCCAATATCAGAAAGTGTCAGGTGACTAACCTTCCCCCTTTCTTTGTAATAACCCCATTCATGTTTTATGATGTATAATTCTACACACATATTTGTAGATTTTGAACATATATATAGATTTGGCAAATGCATAGAGCCCTATGTTTATCACCATAATTCTATAAAGAGCAAGTTCATGACCCCATATTCCAGTGTTTCCAATCCTTTTATAGAGAGCTGCTTTATGAGTTGAGCAACAAAATACCAGAATTTAGTTTTGCTTTTTTTTTTTTTAAGATATTCCAATAGGTGTGTAATGGACCATGATTTTTGATAGACCATGGAAGTTAGGTTCATGTGTTTAAGGTTATAAGTAGAGGCTATTAATTGGTATAGTCCAGTTTCAAACCCATCCTTTTTTTATTAATCACATTATCTTTGTATTTAATCTTATTTCTGTTTGTTTTGAATTGTCCGTTTCATTATTTTATAAAGTTCTTAAGAGCAGGAGTCCTATTTTTCCCTTTGTATTGCTTTATCAGAGTCTTGTATGATGGCTTTGTTTTAGGATCTAACAACATTTTCCCAATACAAGCACGACATGTTTAGTGTTAATATACTTATTTTTATTTTGGCTGATTATATGACAAGTAAGGGACATAATTGACTATTAGAGTACTTTACCCTTGAAGTTCTCTTTTGATCAACTAAGAACTGTAAATGCAGCAGATAATTTTAGCAGGACTATATATTGTCATGATTTTAGATATGTATCATCTGGATTGTTGTGCTTGAAATCTCTGTCAGGGGTTGGCAAACTATGGGCCACAGGCCAAATCCAGCCTGCCACCAGTTTTTGTAAAGTTTTGTTGAATGTAGCCAACATTTATGTGTTGTTTATGGCTGCTGTCTTTGCTACACCAGCAGTTGAATACTTGTGACTGAAGAAATTGTATAGGGAGAAACAGACTGATCCTGTATAGCCTGCAAAACCTAAATTATTTACCATCAGACTCTTCACATAAAAAATTTGTTGACCTCTGCTCTATACCTTTGATTTTCTTGTGTCAGATTATGGTGTCATATAGTCGTTCTTTGTAGTTATATGTTAGGTTTTTTGGTCAGGCTTCTGAGACAGCTGAGTTTTATACCTTTATTATTTAGAGGACGAGTTTTTTTTTTTTTTTTTTTTAAGAATTTGAAGCTTATCTTTAAAAGGAGATGTCCACTATACTTGTGTAAACAGACACACGAAAATACTTTTTACATTTTTTAAAATGGTGGACTAAATATTCTGTCTGAATTGAAATAGTTCATTTCTCATACCAGATTTATATGTTCAAATGTTAAGACTTTTCCTTTCTTTTTTCTTATTTGCAGTTCTTTAAGGAAAAATAGTAATGCACTGCATAGTTTACTGAAACGAGTGGTCAGCACTTTTAGTAAGGATACAGGTGAACTTGCATCTTCATTTTTGGAATTTATGAGACAAATTCTTAACTCTGACACAATGGTAAGTATATATACATGTGTATTGCATGTATTTATATTTCTTAAAGTTACAGACTTTTTGTCATAAGTTAAATCATTGGGTTCAAAAATATCTTAAGAATGTTTTTTAGAACTTGGAACTTAGAATCATGTTTTTATCTGTGTCCTTTCCTCACTATAAAATCAGATTTTTAATTTATTAAAAAAGATAGATGTTTAAGTGTAGACTTTATTGAACTCTAACTTATTAGACATTAATTAATACTACTCTCTGATTTTGCAACTTAAATAGAGAAAAATACTATCTACAGTGTATTTTTTACATTGAGTTACCTTGCTAGGGAGACAGAATAGTCAAGTTTTATCAGTCTGTTAATCAAGTATTTACTTAAATGTGATTGAAATGCACATTTACTGATTGTGTTTTGGCTGCTGTGATTTTGAGTGAATGTAAAGTTTATTGTGCTAGACTATTTTGGATTCATCTTAGATATGAATTAAAGATTACTTAACTCTAAAATCTTATTAAGAGTTTCTCTCATTAGTCTTTTCCAGAATTATGCTATATATTATAGACACAATTCCAGAACATTAATAAGTTCAGAAATGTCTCACTTGATGGAACCTGTACACATTAGTATATTTCAAGCTCTAAAAGGTCCTGGATAAATAGAAACTTGCTTTATTGCAGTCTAACCCAGTTTTGTCCAGATGTCCTCTGAATATTTTTAACTCATTTACCTTTAAATGTATGTGTGTGTATATATATTTAATACAACACGAACTAGACAAACATCAACCTACCATTAACTCCCCACCTCCTAAGAGAGCAAATAAAACTCTTGTAGACATAATGGTTTATTGAATTTCTTATTAAAACTGTAGGCCCTCTTTCTTCCTCAGTCTAGTGTTTTCTGAAAGGAAGCAACAGTGTGCTTTAGGCACAGTATCAGTTTGAGTGGGAATCTGTTAAAAATATTTTTTTTAAGATTTCATCTACTTATTTTTAGAGAGAGGGGAAGGAAGGGAGAAAGGGAGAGAAACAACAGTGTGTGGCCCCCAACTACTATATGCCCCTAACTGGGGAACCTGGCCCACAACCCAGGCATATGCCCTGACCTGGAATCAAACTGGTGACCCCCTGCCTCACAGGATGGCACTCAATCCACTGAGCCACACCAGGCAGGGCAATTGTTTTCTTTTTATTAATTTTTTTGTTTTTGAATTGCAGCTGACATTCAAAAATAAGTTTCATTTAATTTTCATTGAAATTTGTCCACTTACAGGACAAATGATGGGAGCTCCAAACACAAATTTTTTTTCCCCCCAAACAAACTTTTAATTGTTAATGCCTTTTTAAAAAAACACTAAGTCCTGCTTTTGGATTGCTGGGTGTAGTTTCTTAGGAAACCATATTAATTTTGAACCATTTAAAACAGAGCTGTGTTCTAAAGATTTGAAGCTACTTAAGTGTCCTTTCATATGTGGCAATATGGATGGAATTATTGTCATGATCCAAGATTTGCTTTGCTGGATAACTTCCCTAGTATTGAATTATTATCAGTTCAAAATTCCTTTTATATTGTGGCATACTTTTGAAAGCAAACTCTGCATACAAAAATACCTACTTTTCTGCATGATATAATATAATTTTAAATATGATAGTTATTGTTTCTTTACTTGTTTGCCTAATCTCCATAAAAATGAATTCCATTTTCTTTGGAAAAATAAATTCCATCAGTTTTTTGTTATAACAGGCGTTTTATTAACTTGCCAATCAGTCAGTATATTATGTATCCTGCATGTATCAGTGTAGCTGCCATAGGGTATTTTTGTTGAGAAATCTTGGTGCCAATAATTGAGTGCATGTGTTTACCTATTTATCTTGTAAGTCTTACTCAAAGAAAACTTACCTCAGCTTTGAGCTGACAATCCTTCTTGAAACTAGCCATTTATACTGATGTAAACCCAAAAAATTGAGGGGAAGATTGCAGCAAATGGCTTAAATATCTGAATAAGTTTGGGAGCATCTTTGCAAATTTCATTGTTCTCAAATTTAATTTGATTGTGACATTTACAGGGATGTTGTGGAGATGATAGTGGTCTCATGGAAGTAGAGGGAGCTCATCCATCACGGACGATGAGTATTAATGCTGCAGAGTTAAAACAGCTTCTACAAAGCAAAGAAGAAAGTCCAGAAAATTTGTTCCTTGAACTAGAGAAACTTGTTTTGGTAAAAAAGAAAAATAAAAATAGTACATTTTCCCAAGACATATTTTCTTCCATTTGATTAGCATAAGTTTTTTTTAGTGACTTTTTAAAAACAGTGAACTCTTAGTTGGGTATTTATACCATTTGAAATAACTCTTTGAATTAATAATTTGGAGTAAAGTCCTTCATATACTTTATGAATTTTAAAGAGTAAATGAAGGCAATACTTCTTGAATGATTTATTGTTTGAATGCAGGTGTTCTGTGCCACCATTCTTTAGAAATAAAATGACAGGTGTTTTTGGTGTTTGTTTTATTTTAATATATTAAGTTGGTAATTCCCTGATGGTGCTCTAAATTTCTGAGTAATGAAATAATACAAACTTTCTACTAAAGAGTTAATAGATTTGGGGCATAAATGTTCTAGTTTTAGCTGCGTCTTCTAATTCTGTTTTTGTATGTACTTAGGAACATTCAAAAGATGATGATAATCTGGATTCGTTGTTGGACAATGTAGTTGTACTTAAGCAGATGCTGGAGTCATCAGGTGATCCTTTGCCTCTCGGTGACCAGGATGTAGAACCAGTGCTTTCAGCTCCAGAATCTCTCCAAAATCTGTTTAATAATAGGTAAAAAAATAAAAACAAAAATAGTGTTTTGTGGCTGAGTAGATATTGTGTATTTATTGGCTGGGTTCTAGACAGGGCCAGCTTACTTTTTTTTTTTTTTTTCTTCAAGATTTTATTTATTTAGCCCTGGCTGGTGTGGCTCAGTGGATTGAGAGCCAGCCTGCCAACCAAAGGGTCTCTGGTTTGATTCCCGGTCAGGGCACATCCCTGGGTTGCAGGCCAGGCCCCTGTGGGGGGCACGCAAGAGGCAGCCACACATTGGTGTTTCTCTCTCTTTATCCCTCCCTTCCTCTCTCTAAAAAGAGATAAAATCTTAAAAAAAAAAAATTGACCTTTACTGAAAAGTCAAAATTTATCACAATGGGATTAGTTTCGAAGTGATTGATTTTTAAGGATACTTAATTTTTTTTAATCATCACCTGAAGATATGTTTATTGATTTTTAGAAAGAAAAGAAATGGGAGAGGGAGAGAAACATCAGTGTGAATGAGAAACATTGATTGGTTGCCTCTCATACATGCTCTGACTGGGGATGGAACCTGCTGGAAACCGAGGCATGTGCCCTCACCAGGAATTGAACTTGCCAACTTTCTGTGTATGGGATGATGCCCCAACCAACTGAGCCACTTTGCCAGAGCAAGGATACTTAATTCTTAAATAGCTCTTTGAAGAAGGTACTTAGGTGCCGGTTTTACTAATACTTTTATAGGGTATCATTTTTTATTGTACCTTCTACAGATTTTACTTAAAACGTCTGCTAAAAATTCTGCTTTTTACCAAATACTTTTTCTGTTCCAGGACTGCATATGTACTAGCTGATGTCATGGATGATCAGTTGAAATCTATGTGGTTTACTCCATTTCAAGCTGAAGAGATTGATACAGATCTGGATTTGGTATAATTTTATTGCTAAAAATTTGAAAAAGTCACTTTTTTGTTTCTTTGTGTATTGTTAGCAAAATAAGGTTACATATTATATAGCTGTTACAAGTTCATTTGGGGATCAGTACTGCATAATTTTTATGTGAGTCACCCACTTCATGATGTCCAGGACTCAGTTTTTATGCTACTTGTTTTGCTTCTTTCTGGTTAGTGATCTCTATATATGAGAATGAGACATTTTAGGGGAAAATCACATTTTTCCTTAAGTATACAAAATTACAATTATTTCCGTATTTGTATTTAAAGAGAGAAATGGTGTTGACATATCTGCTCTTAATTGGGGACATATAATGTGTTTGTTGGAATAACGTGATACTAATGGGAATTGTTATCCTTAAACATTATATTCAGTAATGGAAGAGGATATTTGCACAGAGACTGAAAATTTAATGTAGTCTGTTTCATGCTTCTTAGAGATGTATTAGGGAGGATGATTTCAGCCACATTTCTTGGTACTATGTATTGTTTTTTTCTTGATCAAGTAAATATGTTTCATATTTCTGGGTCTAAAAAAAGGCTATATATATTGTGTACAGTGAAACTGAACAAAATATTCACATTTAAAGTGTATTTAGTTCATTTGAAGGCTGTTTTTCTTTCTTTAGAAGATCACATACAGTTCAATTTAGATTTCATTAAAGAATTTCCTTTTTCTTTGTAAATTGGTCATTGATTCTTTATAACTGTGCTGTCCAATGGAACTATGCAGTGACAGAAATGTTCTATGTCCTGTGCAGTATAGTAGCTACTAGCCTCATGTGACTGGTAAGCAATGAAATGTTGCTAATATGAGTAAGGAACTGCATTTTATTTTGATCTAACTTTAATTCATTTGAATTGAAATTAAATAGGCAGATGTGGTTAGTGGCTACCATATTTGGCATCATGGGTCTAAAGCATTTGTGTTACAAGTTGTTCTTTTTATAACTTTACTTTGAATCATACCTGTGTTGTGATGGTGATTGTGATCTTACATGGCTTAGGGAAATTCTAGGTCTTTTAGGTTTGATAAACTTCAATAAAACCTAAGTAAATGTAATTTTAATTTTTCTGCAAGTAAAACTTAGGTTGCAACCTTATTAAATGCATATAGCTTTGAAATCTGTGGCACAAAAAAGATCCTTTTATGACATATATGTTGACTATACAAGGCTTGCAGAGTATGTTATTTTCATATTCTTTTGGAAAAGTCTGAAGATACCACACTGTTAATTTATATAGAGAAATCCTGAGATTCTTGTCAGGCAGCAGACATCTCTTAGTTTAATAACACTTATTTGAGGAGGAATGCCAGCCCCTCCCATCTCCCCAAAAACCCCATAACTGAATTCCTAAGATTTTTTTTTAACTACCAGTGATGTTGCGTTTTGAAAAGATGAGGGAAACAGGCAGGCATATAATTTATAGGAAATAAGAATTTCTGTTGTCAAATGTTATGTTAATCGTTATATTTAAGGTGTATTTTTCATTTCATTTAATTTTTATGGCGGCAGGTAAAAGTCGACTTAATTGAGCTCTCTGAAAAATGCTGTAGTGACTTTGACTTGCACTCAGAATTAGAGCGCTCGTTTTTGTCAGAACCATCATCTCCAGGGAGAACCAAGACCACTAAAGGATTCAAACTTGGGAAGCACAAGCATGAAACCTTTATAACTTCAAGGTAAAATTTATTCTGCTGAAGACCTTGATTGTGGTCCTGTAAGCTTATTTATTTTAATGTATTTTAAAGTAGACACATGACTATTAAAGGATAAAGGAAGTTGACATAGTACTGGAATCATGGATATTGTTTGGCCAAGACATACCTAGTACATTTGTTTATTATTCTGCTTTATGAGAGTTTGGAAGGTTTGAACAAGAGTAAACTGAATTATATTAAATAATTGTTAGTCATAGTAGTAAAATGTGAGTACCATTGTTAGCTAGTTTTATTGTGTTTCAGTGGAAAGTACAGGTATACCTTGGTTCAGTTTCAGACTATTGCAATAAAGTAAGTATCATAATAAAGCGATTTACATGAAATTTTTGGTTTCTTTGTGCATATAAGTTATGTTTATACTATACTACAGTCCATTAAGTATGCAATGTCATGTCTGTAAACCAGTGTACATACCTTAATTAAAAAATACTTGATTGCTAAATGATGCTAATTATTATCTGAGCCTTCAGCGAGTCTTAATCTTTTTGCTGGTGTACAATCTTTCAATTTGTAAAAAAAAAATGCAGTATCTGTCAAGTACAGTAAAGTAAAGCACATTAAAGCAAGGTTTGCCTGTTAAACCTGTAAAATTTACCAAAACTGGAATAAGAAATAATTGAAATGTAGTTCTCAGTATTGCAAAGATTGATTTACATTTTTGTTGGAAATACGAAAAAAAAGAAAATGTTTTCATGGAGTATTTTTGTTTTAATAGTGGAAAATCTGAATACATTGAACCTGCCAAACGAGCTCATGTTGTGCCACCACCAAGAGGAAGGGGCAGGGGAGGATTTGGACAGGGTATACGGCCCCATGATATTTTTCGTCAGAGAAAACAGAACACAAGCAGACCACCGTCTATGCATGTGGATGACTTTGTTGCAGCTGAAAGTAAAGAGGTGGTCCCTCAAGATGGAATACCCCCACCCAAACGGCCACTCAAAGTATCACAGAAGATTTCTTCTCGTGGTGGATTTTCAGGCAATCGAGGAGGACGGGGTGCTTTTCACAGTCAAAATAGATTTTTCACACCGCCTGCCTCAAAAGGTAATTGCTTATGTATGTTTTCTAGTGGGTTAGAACAGCGATTTTCTACCAGTGTGCAAGAAGAATTTTTAAAACATGCAATACCTGCCTTGGCTGGTGTGGCTCAGTGTATTGAACACTGGCCTGGGAACCAAAGGGTTGCTGGTTCAATTCCCAGTCTAGGGCACATACCTAGGTTGTGGGCCAGGTACCTCACCCCCACCCCTGCCACCAGTAGGGGGCGCACGAGAGGCAACCGCACATTGATGTTTTTCTCCCTCTCTTTTTCCCTCTCTTCCCCTCTCTAAAAATAAATTTAAAAGAATCTTTAAAAATAACAAACATGCATTACCTGACTATTTAGTCAGGTGTACCGCCCTCTTTTCCCTTAGAGTGTCAAATAAAAAGATGACAACAGCCGACACAACAGTAGCCATCTGATGTGAATGAATCAAAATTATATTTATTTTTTTGTCAGATGGGAAAAAGTGTAGTATATTTTTTTTTGTGTTGCAGAATTTTAGTAATTAGTTTACCTGTGCCATGAGATGAAAAAAGGTTGAAAATTGCTGGGTATAATTTTGTCAACCAGTGTCATCCCCAATAAATTAAATTAAAAGGGAAAAAATATTGGAATATTAAAATATTGAATAGAAGTATTTTAGATGGTAGTGATTCAGATAAAGTATTTTTCTGTTACTGCAATTAGGCTACTTCTAGGCCAGTGATACTATTTGTCGAGTACTTAATTGAATAGAAAAAAATCTTTTTTAAGTTAAGTTTTGTTATCCTTTCTGAATAATATTCATACATTATTTTCCCAGTCATACTTAGCAACCATTTCCTTAAGATTGTTCTTTATCACCATTGATTCTCTTATCTGCTTGATTCCTAATGTTATATTTAATCTGTTTTAAATTGTTTCAAGACTTTAGAAACTGAGTGTATTCATAGAAATTATACTTCAGTAGTATTTTTCTGGTGCTGAGTGAGGAGGATGGGAGTGAAAGAGAATAGGAGTTTACATTAATAGTAAACACATAACTATGCTAGGAACTGTTACAAGCACATGAGATGTGATATTCTCACATCAACTCCATGAGGTAGCTTCTGTTGGTACACCCAGTTTATAGGAGAGAAAACTATCAGCTGACCAGGACCCATAAGTAAGAGTGATAAAATCGCTATATGAAACCTGACAGTCTTGCTCCAGAGCTTCTGCTCCTAACCATGAATGATACTGCCACTGTACAGTATATTTCATTTACAAAAATTTCAGTTTATCTTTTGTTACTTTTGAAGATTATGGAAAACTTGTCAGTTCTTCCTTAATCAAACTGAAGTTGTGAAAAAAGATTTTGATTGTGTTGGTTTTAGGAAACTACAGTCGTCGTGAAGGAACAAGAGGCTCCAGTTGGAGTGCTCAGAATACTCCTCGAGGAAATTACAATGACAGTCGTGGAGGCCAGAGCAATTTTAACAGGGGCCCTCTTCCACCATTACGACCACTTAGTTCTACAGGTATACATTCTTCTAATTGATATTGCTGAGAGAGGAAGGTGAATCCTTATTTTCAAATGGTTGAGTGTCGTGTACTCTGATTCTGGGAAAGAATATTTTAGAATGTAGGTGTGTAATTCTAAAGTGAATTTGATTTTATATCTGAATTAGTGCCTGATGTAGTTTTTTAAATAGAAATAATAAAAATTTCAGATTCCGAATTTTGTGTATAATCTAAGCAGTTTCATGCTGATGTGCTCTGTTTTTATATTTCAGTAATAAAATCCTTAAGGTACCCATTTTTAAGGTACATTGTTGACCAGAGTATTTTAATAATAAGAGTTATCTTCATAGGGTATATTCTGTTTTTGATTACAGTATTATCTTGTGTATGTAAGCATATAGTAACTCTTAACAGCTTTATCTGAGATGTTACTCTCACAAATGGAACAATTTAGCTATTTAAAAAGGACATTCACTGGTCTTTAACACATTGACAGAACCTGTACATGGATTGTAAAGGAGAAAAGAGTAACTCTGTCTTCGTTTGAGCTCAGTATTATAGAGGAGTATTCATATAATGGGAAAGGAAAGGATGTTGCAACTAAATACTGAATTTTTTTTCTTTTTTAGGCTACCGCCCTAGTCCTCGTGACCGTGCCTCTAGAGGTCGTGGGGGACTCGGACCTTCCTGGGCAAGTGCAAATAGCGGCAGTGGAGGCTCAAGAGGAAAGTTTGTTAGTGGAGGCAGTGGTAGAGGTCGTCATGTACGGTCCTTTACACGATAAAAATTCTTTTGGGGACATCCCAAGTGTATATGAACATTTTGTGACAACAATAAACGTAAAATAAGACATTGAAGGACCAATTTAGACTTAGCAGTTATCTGGAGACATCTGAGAGAATATTTTTATCTGAAGAAAGCAGATTTTGTTTGATACCTAACACAAAATTTCAATAAAAATCCAAACTTTGTATGTATGTTTTTATATATTTTTTCTCCTTCTGATAAAACTATTTAGAAAATTTCTTAGGTAGAAAATGAATGGTGTAATGACTTTTGTTTTAGTGTATATCTTGCCTACACCATAGATGTTCTCAATACTTCCTCAGCTCATGGTGCCCTTTAGTGTTCCAGTAATTTTTTTTTTCAGGGCATCTAGGACAAAAGAAATGCATCATCATCATACTTCCATTTATTAAACAGTCCGGTCCAAACAACTTAGTAAGAATTTACATCATAATCACTAGTAACTGTGGACACAACACAGCTTCTCAAACCTTGGAATCAGCTTGGATTGACATTGCTACTATCATTTCCTGTTCAGTATGCTTTTGCACAGTACTTTTTATCACAACTGCTGAAAACCCAGTTTTGCAAAGATACACAGTCATGGAAATATAGTGCTACCTAATACTGGAAATGTAAACTACCTCAAACTACTAGTTTGTATAATGTCCAACAGTTATATTCCCCTAAAAATTTTAAAATAACCTGTGGCACTTATGTTAATTTACTAGGTTGCCCTGGTATGTAGTTTTGGGAACCTTCTAGGCTGTCACAAAAGAAACACAACACTTTTCTTTTGTGTGTTAGTGATGTGGAAATGTGTACGTACTTTGTGTTTCAGCTTTATACCAACATATGCTATTATATCACATAGTTATTTAAAGCCTAAAATGAGGCATATCTTAATAGTTACTTTGGGAAACCAAAATAGCTAATAAAATTTGAACTTTATATACAGAAATAAAGTTTATAACAGAAAATAGCCGTATTTTTCCCAAGAGATAACACACTGAGCCTGTATCACTGACAAAATACAGAATTCTCTTAAACAACAAAGGAGCGTGTGAGTCTCATTTGATTCCTGTGTCATCCTATCTTGCTGAACTATTTGTGAGTGAACAAAAGCTCAGCTCTGAAGATTCTGGTGTTGAAGTGAAAAGTATAGGAAATCTTTCTATAACTAATGGCCTCAAAAAACCCAAGATAACGTGAACTTCTTTCAATTCTCAAACTTAATCTCATCTCTAAAGATTTTTCATATTAGATTTTGTAGTTTGTCCCTAATACCATAACACAAACACATACAAAAATAATTGTTTAAGTAATTACATTTGTTAAATAATAAGAACACGGCCACATATAGGTATGTTTTGGTTTTCTGGAGCGCTTCATGAATTTGCATGTTATCCTTGTGCAGGGGCCGTGCTTAATCTCTACCATCCCAGTTTTAGTACATGTGCTGCAGAAGTGAGCAGTATAGGTGTGTTTCTTGACTTTTTAAAAAGATTTTATTATTTTTTAGAAGGGAAGGGAGAGAGACATCTATTGGTTGCCTTTCACACGCCCGCAGACATGTGTCCTGACTGGGAATCAAACTAGTTACCTTTTGGTTCACAGTTGTGGCACTCAATCTACTGAGCCACACCAGCCAGGGCTTGGTTTGTTTTTTTGTTTGTTTGTTTTTAAATATATAATCTTTATTATATGTTTTCCTTTACTATCTAGTCCCCAATTTGTTTTTTAGCTTTAAGTTGGATATTATCTTTCGGGAGAAATACTAAGTTGTTTATGCTGTTTGACTCTTAGTATAATATTAACTCAGGAATTTAGCCCAGCCAAAGTACTAAATTACTACAGTAAAAGCAAATTAATACCAGGCAAATTAAAAATGTCCTGATTAAGAAAATTAGATAAATGACAAGGGAAGGAATTCAACATATAGACTATTTCTTTCATGCGTATATTACTCAGTCATTTTAACAGTCCAGCAAAGGAGGTATTATTTTAATTTTACAGATATAGGAAGCTGAGGAGTGTGACTCAAAAGTGATACGAGGATTTAAAACCATGTTGGGTGCCTCAGCCAGTTGGTTGGGCATCATCCCACAGACCAAAAGGTCACCGGTTTGTTCCCTGGTTGGGGTACATGTGAAAGGCAGCCAGTTGATGTTTCTCACATTTATTTTTCTTTCCATCTCTTTCTCCCTGCCATTCCTTCTTTATAAAATCAAAAATAAAATAAACTTAAAAATATCTTGGCTAGCGTATTATTTAATTTTTTTTCTTTTATTGATTCTAAAGAGAGGGGAAAGGAGGGAGAAAGAGGAGTGAAACTGATCAGTTATTGTGACCGGGGGCTGAACCTGCAACCCAGGCACATGGTCCTGACTGGGAATCAAACTGGTGACCTTTCTGTCTAGAGGATGATATGCAGCCAACTAAGCCACACTGTCCAGGGCCTAGGTTCTAATTTTTTAAAAATAATTTTTTACATTTCAATTATATGTTTCAGGTATACAACCCAGTGATTAGACAATTACATAGCCCACCAAGTAATCACCCCAATAAATCTTGGGTTGGCCAAAAGCTCCGTTTATTTTTTTCCATAAAATAAAAGACACATTTTTCATTTTCACTAATAACTTTATTGATTTGGATATTTTGAGTATGCCACCTATCTCCTGAATGGTAGAACATTGACTGTTCTTAATGTCTCAATTTGATCGCTATCAACTTTGGTCTACCTGACTATGGAGTATTGTCCAGAGAGAGATCTCCAGCACGAAACTTTGTGGAACACTTTTGACATGTTCTGTCAGTCACAGCACCTTCTCCATACACTGCACAGATCATTTTTTTTGTGTGTTTCAGTTGAATTTTTACCTTTCTTGAAATAAAGCATAACATGCTGAAAATGTGTATTTTCTTCCATCTTCAATATTACAGTGCCTACACAAAACTTCGCCAATTTTGATGTTTTTTGTAATGCACACTGATACGACAGATGTCACAATACAATCCCACAAAATTGTTTTGAGTGAGGTTAACCACAGTTAAAGTGCTACTAGAGCCATGTTACAGAAAAGTCAAAATGAGCTTTTTGGCCAAACCAGTAGTACCCATCTGACATTATACATAGTTATTACAAGATTATTGACTATATTTCCTATGCTGTCCTTTATATCCCCATGTTTATTCTGAAACCAATATACTTCGTAATCCCTTCACATTTTTTACTCATGCCTCCAAACTTCCCATCTGGCAACTGTCAAAATGTTTTCTCTATCTGAGTTTTTTTTCAGTTCTGCTTGTTCATAGTATTCATTTTTAGATTTCACATATAAGGAAATCATATGACATTTGTCTTCTGTTTTATTTCACTCAGTACAGCACAGAAGGCCTACCCATGCTATTACAGGTGGCACGATTTTATTCTGGCTGTCATGTTCCACTGTATATGTATGTGCACCACTTCTTATTTATCCATTTATCTATTAATGGTCTCTTAGTTGTTTTCATATCTTGGCTAGTGTAAATAATGCTGCAGTGAATAGTATTTTGTGTCTTTGGATAAATATCCAGAAGTGCAATTGCTTGGCTGTCCTTTGCCTCTTGCTACAGACAGCATTTGCCTCTTTGTTATAACAAGGTAACAAGAATACCATGTTACTTTGGCTGTTCATGGTGTGTGAGGTGGTGTTTTTCATCCAGCAAATTTGAAATAGTAAAAATAATGAACACTTCTCTCATTTAGGTACCATTTTCATTTTAATAATTCAGACTGATAAACAGGTTTCTTCCTTTTCAATAGGTAGTGCTATAGGGCCTTCCCCCCCCCCCCCTTTACCTGTGTGGTGCTTGTCGTCCCTGGGATTGCTGGTGCCCGTTGTGGGTGGTACATGTCCCTGCTGTGTCCTGGTCACTTAGGTCTTGGGGCAGCACTACCACAGCAGGATGATGTGGCAGGTTGGAGTAAGGGAGTGTGTTTTGGGAGCTCACTGCATGGCTACTTACTTCCCCATGGCTGCTGGTGCTGCTACGCTGTGCTTGGGAAGCTGAAAATGCATCTTTGCTGCTGCTACCAGGCTCTCAGGTGGTATGATCATCACCACAGTTGGGGGAGAGAGCTGGATTCTTAGGTGCCTCCCTTTTGCTGCCCTCCATACCATGGTGTGGGGGCCACCTCTACTCCTTTGCCACTGCTGTGTTTGCTGGGCCTCCAGGCTTAGCCATGGTGTCTGGGAAACCAGGACTGCAGGCTCCATCCCGTTCTTCCCGTTTTTCTAACCCTTCCCCCTAGTGTGCCAATACACCCTCCTTCAGCTTTATTAATGTGTGGATATTTAAGGTAACCCATTATGCTGGGCAGAGGACACCTTGTTGGGTTACAAATGTCCTCTTATGTGATGCTGATGTTACTCCAAGTAATTGTATTTTTAAAATAGTTAAATGAAAAAAGATTTCACATTACAATTGTTTGTCAGACCATAAACAACATCTTTAAAAGTTTTTGTATAAGGACTAGTTGAAGGGAAAAAATTATATATGTGATATTTATTTTAAATTCATAGATTAGGACACGATGTGCCAGATCTTAAAAGGGTGCTATAAATTCAGCAGCTAGAGAAGGAGATGCAAATCAAGTTGTAACAGTGGCCTGCAAAGTAACAGAAATGAGAGAGGCGAACTGGTGGAGAATAGCCAGTGAAAACTGGAGAAGATTTGGCATTTGACAGTTTGGCTTCAATGCCAGGGAGAAAACTGGGAGTGACATCTCTGGTGGCCCTGGAGAGGGCATGCAGTGGTAAAGGAAACTACTTGTCAACTTCAGCTTATGGGTTGGAAGACTGTTGGGTCCAACGCTGATGGATCTTCTAACTTCTTTAAAAAGATTCTTTGCCCTGCCTGGTGTGGCTCATTGGACTGAGCACCAGCCTATGAACCAAAAGGTTGCCGGTTTGATTCACATTTAGGGCACATGCCTGGGTTGTGGGCTGGGTCTGTACACAACTTATTGTTTCTCTTGAACACTGATGTTTCTCTACCTCTCTCCCTTTCTCCCACCCTGTCTAAAAATAAAAAAAACCTTAAAGATTTTTAAATGTTTTAAATGTTATTTTACATTAAAATTGTTTATAACTTACAGTGAAAAAAACAAATTGTTCCATCTTAACCATTTTTAATAGTGTACAGTTCAGTAGGGTTGAGAATATTCATGTTGTACAATCAGTCTGCAGAACCTGTAAGTCTGAAACTCGAGCCATCAAACAACAGCTCTCATTTCCCTCTTTCTCCAGCCCCTGGCATCCACCATTCTACTTTCTCTATTTTTATATAACTGGTATGTGTCTTTTTTTCCATTGGTTATTTCATTTAGTATAATGTCTTCAAGATTCATCCATCTTACAATGTATGTCGATGTTTCCTTCTTTATAGGGATGTATAATCCATTGCATGTATATACCCCTTTTTGTTCATTTCATCTGTTGATGGACATGAATTACTTTCACTTTTTGGCTACTATGAATAATGCTGCTATGTACATGGATGTACAAATACCTGTTCAGGACCTTACTTTTAGTTCTTTGGGGGGTATATACACAGAAGTATGATTGCTGGATCATATGGTAATTCTTTTTCACTTTTTTAAAGAATCATCATCCACTTTTCCATAGTGACTATACACTGTATTACATTTTGGCCAACAAGGGTCTAATTTCTCCACATCCTCACCTACACTTGTTTTCTATTTGTTTTTTTAATCATAGCCATCCTAACAGGTGTGCTTCTGACTCTTAAAGAGAAGCCCTAAATTCTGGATTATTAATGTGTAAATCAATTTTCAAATATGGCAGTTATTAAAATTAGAAAACTAAAAACATCATATGAGCCAAACAAAACATGGGTGCAAGGCAAAATGCAGCCAGAGGGCTCCAGCCTGAAGACAGCATCTATTTTAGAAATTGGCATGGGATTGCTGTAAAAACATTTTTATTTGGGACTGTGACAAGTAAATTTGTGATGAAAAACAAGTGCTGGTGAGGCTGTGGAGAAAGGGGAACCCTAGTGCACAGTTAGTGGGAATGCAGACTGGTGGAAAGCAGTACGGAATTTCCTCAAAAAACTAAAAATGGAACTGCTTTTTGATTCAGCGATTCCACTGCTGGGATTATAACCTAAGAATCTTGATACACCGATTTAAAAGAACCTATGCACCCCAATGTTCATAGCAGTAATATTTACAATGGTCAAATGCTGGAAACAGCCTAAGTGCCCATCAGTAAATGAGTGGATCAAAAAACTGTGGTACATTTACACAATGGAATACTATGCAGCAGAAAGAAAGAACTACCTTTCATAACAGCATGGATGGAACTGCAGAGCATTATGCTAAGTGAAATAAGCCAGGTGGTGAAAGATAAATACCATATGATCTCACCTATAAGTGTGATCTAATCAAAACAAATGAGCAAAAAAGAACCAGAGACATGGAAATAAAGAACAAACTGAGTGACCAGAGGGGAGGGGGAAAGGGGATAATGAGGGAAAGAAGGGGAAAGGTAAAGTCAAGGAACTTAACAAAGGATCCATACACAAGGACACATGGGGTGGGGATTGTCTTTGGGAGCAGGGGTTGGACAAGTCAGGGGAGCACAATAGGCGGAAAAATGGGGACAACTGTAACTGAAAAGAAAACACAAACAAACAAACAAAAAAACCAACATGATGCTACAGAGAAGTTTTCTAAAGCCAAACAGCCTGGGTTTGAGAACTTGCTCTTCACTTATTGGCTATGCAACTTTAATCAATTTATTTTTTCTTTAAAAATTTTTAAAATATATTTTATTGATTATGCTATTACACTTGTCCCATTTTTTCTCCCCTTTCTCCCCTTCTACCCTGAAACCCCTCCTTCCAACATTTTCCCCTTTTAGTTCATGTCGATTAGTCATACATATAAGTTCTTTGGCTTCTCCATTTCCTATACTATTAACTTCCCCCTGTCTATTTTGTACCTACCAATTATGCTTGTTATTCCCTGTACCTTTCTCCCACATTCTCCCCACGCTACTCTGTCCCTGCTGATAACCCTCCATGTGATCTCCATTTCTGTGATTCTGTTTCTGTTCTGGTTGTTTGCTTAGTTTGATTTGTTTGTTTGTTTATTTATTTATTTATTTTTAGGTTCAGTTGATAGTTGTGAGTTAGTTGTAATTTTACTGTTCATAGTTTTGATCATCTTCTTTTTCTTAGATAAGTCCCTTGAACATTTTGTAGAATAAGAGCTTGGTGATGATGAACTCCTTTAACTTGACCTTATCTGAAAAGCACTTTATCTGCCCTTCCATTCTAAATGATAGCTTTACTGGATAGAGTAATCTAGGTTGTAGGTCCTTGCTTTTCATGACTTTGGATACTTCTTTCCAGCCCCTTCTTGCCTGCAAGGTTTCCTTTGAGAAATCATCTAATAATCTTAATGGGAACTCCTTTGTATAGTAGGTAACTGTCTCCTTTTCTCTTGCTGCTTTTAAGATTGTCTCCTTAAGAGAGGGGGAAAAGATACAGAGAATAAGTAGCATTGACAGTAGGTAGAAAATAGACAGGGGGAGGGTAAGAATAGTATGGGATATGTAGATACTAAAGAACTTATGACACATGGACATGAACTAAAGGGGGGAATGTGGGTGGGAGGGGTGGGCAGGGTGGAGGGGAGTGAAGGGGGAAAATGGGACAACTGTAATAGCATAATCAATAAAATAATTAAAAAAAAAGATTGTCTCCTTAGCTTTAATCTTGGGTAATGTAATTATGATGTGTCTTGGTGTGTTTCTCCTTGGATCCAACTTCTTTGGGACTCTCTGAGCTTCCTGGACTTGCATGCCTAGTTCTTTTGCCAGTTTGGGGAAGTTTTCCTTCCTTATTTTTTCAAGTAAGTTTTCAATTTCTTGCTCTTCCTCTTCTCCTTCTGGCACATAGTTGGCTCTGAATAGTTGTGAATTGCATGAAGATATCTGACCTCACAGGCTGACTTTTTGACTGAAATTCAGATAGTTACAAATTACATATTTATGTAATAAATTATTTTAGCATTGAGAAATAGGTGTATTCTTCTTGACTAAAATGACATATCTTTCTAGCCCATCTTTACTGTATATTCTAAAATAACCAGGTGAAGTACTATAAATATTTCATGATGATAATGTTTTTTAGAAAGAATAAAAAGTGAGTTTGATTTCTCCCCCTCATAAATAATTTCTGTAAAATATAAATAACTTTGAAATTTACTGTTTCAAAAATGTATTTTATTTGCTATGTTCTAACTAGGATTGTATTTCTTTTCGATTATACTTTTTAACAATTTTATCACTTATAATTTTACTGTTTGCCCTAATCTTTATTGTAGAAAATTAGCCCTAATTTTTAAAACATGAATACAGAAACTTAGGCTGTTATACAATGAATAACATCTTTATTTAAAACATGGACTTTGCCAAAATAAAGTCCAAAAATTGTAAGAATTTATGCCCTGATTCGTATGGCCCAGTGGGTGGGTGTCCTCCTGAAAACGGAAAGTTCTCTGTTTCATTGTGGGCAAGGTCCCCTGTTAGGAGTGTGTGAAAGGAAACTGACTGATGTTTCTCTTGCACATCCATGTTTTCTTCCTTTCTTTCTCTCCTCCTTCACCTTTTTCTATAAATAAATAAATAAAGTGAAATCTAAAAAAAAATGGTAACGATTTAGTATAAAAATGATAGCTATTCTACCACAATTTGGTCAAATTTGATACTCTCTAATTCATCACACGTTTTTGAGTTTTAATGGCTTGAAAATCAGACTAGTTGAAAATTATTCTAGTCATATATTTTTAAGTGTTTTGTTCAAACTGGATTTTTTTTTCTAGATACTGTGGGTGATGGTCTGGTTTGGAGATACTTTTACTTAAAAGACCGACCCATGAATTATCTATCTAAGGTATTAAAAGGTGGTAGGCCACTTTTAAAGTCAGTTTGCCTATTTGGACCAGATACTTCAAAGGGATATATAATTGTAACAAAGTTGGTGAAGTCATTTTATTACTAAAACACAACATAATTTAAGAACTTTATGGTAAAATCCGTTTTATATTATACCTTTTTTTTTCCAAAGCAAGTATTGCTAGGCAGACTATCAAACTGCAAGAACATATCAGTGTAGATACTCTCAAATTTAAGATGTCATCTATTTTAAAATGAGGTCTGTAACAATTAAAATAAAATAAAAAATAAAAATAAAATAAGATGAGGTATGTAGCCTCAGCATCTACATCTTTGGACTGTTGGCACCGAATATATATCTTTTTTGAATTGAACCAAAACCTGAAGAAACCTGCAAGCGCTCTAAGAGAAATGCAAAGAGACATGCGCGGTAAGGTCGTCCAATGGGAATCCGGCTGGACTAGGCGCTGCGGAAGGGGGAGGTAGTGCGCATGTGCAACGGGCTGTCCCACGATTGGCTGTACCGAGGCGGGATCCTTGAGCACCTCTGGCAATGAGGGAAGAGCTGGCTACTCCGGTTCCTCTTGCTGGATGCGCAGCTTCTTTCGGATCCGTTGCAAATTGGAGGAGAACTTCCAGGTGAGACTGCGGCACCCTGTACACCCTGTAGGTTCGTGGCCAACAAAGCTGCGAGAGGCGCCAGAGGCCTCGGAGGAAGGAGGAAAGGTGATTGCCTCCTGTGGGTCCGGGAGCCGGATCGTAAGTGTGAAGGACGTCTTCGCTGCTGGCCCTGCGGTGGCTGGTGGCGGAAGGCGCGGGCTGGGCGGTAGGGGTACGCTTGTGGTGGACAGGCGGTCCGCCCAATCTGCATCTGTGGCATTTGGGTTTCTTTTTCTCAACATTAGTCTAAATACACTCTCCTATACGGTGTTAATTAACGGAAGATTTTTGTACGCCGTTTTTTGGGGACCATAAAGTGAAAGGAGCTGCTTAAGCCGCAAAGTGCAGAAAGAGCAGAGGAGGTCTGTTGTTGGTTCTGTTTACATTGTCGCTCCCAGATTGCGTCTTCTCGGAATGTTTGGTAAAATTTACCTGTGAAGCCAGCCGGCCCAAAGCTTTTGTTTGCTGGGAGTTTTTTGATTACTGCTTCAGTTTTACTAGGTATAATCTGTCTATTCATATTCTCTGATTCTTCCTGATCTATTTTTGGAAGATTGTATGTTTCTATGAATCTATTCATTTCTTCCACGTGGTCCATTTGTTGGCATATAGTTGTTCATAGTATTTTCTTACAACCTTTTGTATTTCTTTGGTGTCTCCTCTTTCATTTCTGATTTTATTTATTTGGGTTCTCTTTTTTTCTTAATGAGTATAGGTAAAAGGTTTGTCAATCTTATCTTTTCAAAGAACCACCTCTTGGATTCGTTGATCTTTTGTATCATTTTTTTAAAAGATTCTATTTCATTTATCTTTGCTCTTATCTTTATTATTGCCTTCCTTCTATTCACTTTGTGCTTTGTTGTTAATTTTTAAGTTTCTTTAAGTGTAAAGTTTGATTGTTTATTTGAGCTTTTTCTTGTATTTTGAAGTAGACCTGTAATGCTATGAATTTCCCTCTTAGGATTGCTTTCCCAGTGTCCCACAGATTTTGGATTGTTGTGTCCTAGTTTTCATTTGTTTCCAGGTATCTGTTGATTTCTTCCTTGATCTAGTTGTTGGCCCATTCATTGTTTAATAACATTATTTAGCTCCATGTCTTTACGTGTTTTTCAGTGTTCTTGTGATTGATTTCTAGTTCCATAGCATCATGGTCAGAGAAGATGCTTGACATAATTTCAGTCTTCTTAAGTTTATTGAGACTTGTTTTGTGTCCTAACATGTGGTTTATCCTAGAAAACATTACATGTGTACTTGAAAAGTATGTATATTCTGCGGTTTTGTGGTAAAATGCTCTGAAGATATAAATTAAAACCATTTGATCTAGCGTGTCATTTAAGGCTGCTGTCTCCTTGATTTTCTGTCTGGAAGATCTATCCATTGAAGTCAATGGGGTGTTAAAATCTCTGACTATGACTGTATTTCTGTCTGTCTCCCTTTATGTTCATCAAGATTTGCTTCATATATTTAGGAGCTCCTATGTTGGGTATGTAAATGCTTTACTAGGGTTATATCCTCTTGTTAGATAGTTCCTTGTATTGTTATGTACTGTCTTTCTTTGTCTCTTACTATGGTTTTAAAGTCTGTTTTGTGGGATATAACCACTGCTACCCCAGCTTTTTATTCCTTTCCATTTGCATGAAATGACTTTTTCCATCCTTTTATATTTAGTCTGAGTGTATTTTTGGTTTGAGGTGGGTTTCTTGGAGGCAGCATATATATGGGTCTTGTTTTATCCATTCAGGTACCCATGTCTTTTGGTTGGAACATTAAAGCCATTTACATTTAATGTGGTTATTGACAGGTATGTATTTATTGCCCTTTTGTTGTTAGTCTATTTTCCTCTGTTTCTGTCTCTCTCTCTTTTTTCTTCTTAAAGCAAGTCCGTTAACATTTGTTGCAGTGCTGGTTTGGTGTTAACAAACTCCTTAAATTTTTCTTGTCTGATAAGCTCCTTATTTTCTCTCCTAATTTTAAATGATAGCCTTGCTGGGTAAAGTAGCCTTGGTTAGAGGTCCATGCTTTTCATCACCTTGAATATTTCACACCACTCCCTTCTGGCCTGATATGTTTCTGTGGAGAAATCAGATGGCATTCTAACTGGTACTCACTTGTAGGTAACTACCTGGTTTTCTTTTGTGGCTTTTAGAATTTTCTCCTTGTCTTTAAGCCTTGACATTTTAATTATGATATGTCTCAGTGTAGGCCTCTTTGGGTCCAACTTGTTTGGGACTCTGAGCTTCCTGGATTTGGGTGTCTTTATCCTTCACCAGATTAGGGAAGTTTTCCTTCATTATTTCTTCAAATATGTTATTGATCCCTTGCTCACTCTCTTCATCTGGTATTTCCATGATGTGGATGTTATTACACTTGTCCAAATCGTTCTTAAGCTCTCCTCATTTTTTAAAAAAATTTTAAAAAAGATTTTATTTATTTATTTTTAGAGAGGGAAGGGAGGGAGAAAGAGAGAGAGAGAGAAACATCAATGTGCAGTTGCTGGGGGAC
The DNA here is from genome assembly GCA_004024845.1 of Tonatia bakeri. Lineage (NCBI taxonomy): Eukaryota > Metazoa > Chordata > Mammalia > Chiroptera > Phyllostomidae > Tonatia > Tonatia bakeri. Next base: position 39,506 of record PVIA01005610.1, read on the forward strand.
ATGGCCTGCAATCCAGGCATGTGCCCTGACTGGGAATCGAACCTGCGATGACTGGTTCACAGCCCGCGCTCAATCCACTGAGCTACACCCGCCAGGGCAAGCTCTCCTCATTTTTTAAAATTCTTTTTTCTTTTTGTTGCTTTGCCTGGCTGTTTTTTTTTCTACCTTGTCTTCCAAATCACTGATTTGATCCTCTGCTTCATGTAACCTACTGTTTATTCCTTCCAGTGTATTATTTATTTCAGATATTACACTCTTTATTTCTGACTTGTCCTTTTTTATTGTTTCTATATCTTTTTTATGCTGTTGAATGCCCTTTATTTATTTAAAAGATTTATTTATTTATTTTTAGGGATAGGGGAAGAGAGGGAGAGACACATCAATGCATGAGAGATACATCAATCTATTGTCTCTCCCATGCCCCAACGGGGACCTGGCCTGCAATCCAGGCATTTGCCCTGACCTGGAATCAAACTGATGACCTTTTAGTTCACAGACCTGCACTCAATCTACTGAGCCACACCAGCCAGGGTGCCACTGAGTATCTTTATAATCATTACTCTAAACTTTTATCTGATAAATTGTTTGCCTCCGTTTTATCTAGTACTTCTGGAGAATTCTCTCTCTTTTTTTTTCATTTGGGGTCTCTGTCTTTCCATTTTGGTTGCTTCTTTGTATTTATTTCTGTGTTTTAGGTAGATCTGCAAGGACTGTGTTGTAGGCCCTTGTCAGGTGCTGCTTGTGACTGGCCTGGGGCAACCTGTTTGGAGCCATCAGTGATCCGTATCATGTGGCTCCCTCAGCTGTGCCTGTTCGTGCACAGAAAGAACCAGGCTGTGCACCAAGGCTGGCTTTTATGAGCACCAGGCCCAGGGAAGGTCAGCTAAAGTCTTAGAGCTTCCAGAGCTCTGCCTTAGTTGTTAAACTAATCACTGATACAGCCTCAAGCTGGACTCAGTAGCCAGCTTAAGCTCTACAGGGTGGGGCAGAGTGATTCCTGCAGGCAGGGCTATTGCTTCCCATGAGGCTGATGCTACTTGAAGGGGGTGCACTGCCTGAGAAAAACTGCATTTGCAGTATGGGGAATGACTCAGCACAGGGATCCTGGTGGCTGTTCCTTTAGTTCTCTCCCCAGAACCACTTGCCCCAGACTCTCCTCACTCATCTCTAGTCCACTCTGCCCTCTCTTTGCCGGAGCCTAGGGTAAGTGGCTGCAAATGAAATTTTGTGTGTTGGCCCTTTAAGAGGCTCTGTGTATCTCCAGCAGTCTCTCCCTGGCAGACAGAAACCCTGCTGCTTCTTACAGCTGGATGTTGTCTGGCTTCCTTTCCAGGCTCTGGTACTGTAGGCTGGGGAGCTGAGCTTGGGGTTTAGACCCCACACTTCTCAGGGGAAACCCCCGGCCACTAAAATACCCCTGTGGAACTTCATCTGCCACCTGTGGAAACTCAGTCCTCTTACATCTCCTCTGCACTCCCTACCAGTCATGTTGTGGTTAAGTGGCTTCTTCTCTCTCCATGGTTAGAAGGCTTCTCTCTAGCTAGTGTTCAGTTGGTTATTCAGGATGAGTTCTGTACAACTTAGTTGTAATTCCAGGTTGATTCTGGGAGGGGGTTGGTGTGGTTTCCACTTACTCCTCTGCCATCTTGGTTCAACAGTAACTCATCTATTTACGTTGCATTGGGCTAGCTGTAAATTGGGGACAGTCACACTGTCTGAAGGGGCTGGGCTTTTCCAGCTACCAAATTTCTCATGGGTGACATAACAAGACGCCACTGCCACTCTTCAGACCCCTCCCCACTCGTGATCCCTAAGAGCTCTTCTGTGCCCGACGGTGTCCAGGTTCCAGATGCCTTGCCACCCTGAACTGCTTTAGCTTATTCTTATATTTTTAAAGATATCATGGTTGTAGTGATGAGCTACTTTTATATTTGGAGGTGATGCCAATCATATTTATGGGTGATTTTTGTTTTTAGGATTTTTCAGGTTAGTAGTGCTGGCTATGAGACGATCTGCAGCACCAAGTCAGTTGCAGGGGAAACCCTTCAAAAAACCAAAATTTATACCACCTGCAAGAAGTGGTCCAAGTCTGAATGAAGAGATTACAAAGCTGGATCCAGCTATGCAATTATTTGAGGTAAAAAAAAAAAAAAGTAAAGGCAACATAATGTAGAGAAGCATGTATTTATAAAAAGTGCCATTTAGCCTTGGCTGGGTGGCTCAGGTGGTTGGAGCGGAGCCCTGTGCATCATAAGGTCGCAGGCTGCATCCCTGATCAGGGCACATGCCTGGGCTGTGAGTTGGTGCACGTAAGGGTGGCAACTGACTGATGTTCCTCCCCCTCCCTCTCTCTTTCTTCCTTTCTGTCTAAAATCAATGTACATATCCTTGGGTACATATTAAAAAAGAATGTCATTTAAAGAGTTAAAAGATATTTACTGCCTATAAGATTTTTCAGTATTTCTGACAAAGTCTTCTCAAAACCTTAAAAATAATGACCAAATTTTAAAAAAAGGAATGACACACAGTTGGGTCCATGAAATAAACTTTTGGTAACAGTAAAAAATACCTTTGTGAGGTTAGGGGTGAAAAAAAATTACTCTGATTAGTGTTCTGTTTAAAAATATAATACAAATAAGTGAAAACTTTAGGTAAGGCTGTTTAAAGAGAAATATGTAAATAATGATTTATTCTGGACATTTCCTTTCATTTTACTTATAAAAAGTAAATGCTTGAAGCAGTCTTAAAATATGCACTTTACTACTAAGAGAAAGGATTGTTTTGGTCTTAGGTGTATAGAAGGTATATAGAAAGGATATAAAATGGGCAATCCATATTTCTGTTACTCTACAATTCTCTGATCCATTTATGCTGTAGAGATTAAAGTCTATTAGTGTTTTTCTCTTTTTTATTGCGGTAAAACATATGTAACAAGATTTGCCATTTTACCATTCTCTAGTGTCCAGGTAAGTGACAATAAGTTCACACTGTTGTGCAATAATTACCACTGTGTGTATGTGTTTCCTCACCCAAGGACATTTCTTCATTGCTTTTAGAGAGAGAGGGAGGGAGGAAAAGAGACAGAGAGAGAGAAACATCAGTGTGAGAGAAACATCAATTGGTTCCCTTCTCATACATGCTCCTACCTGGGATTGAACCTGCAACCAGGGCGTATGTTCTGACCGGAAATTGAACCCACAACCTTTTGTTCTATGGGATGACACTCCAACTGAGTTACACTGGCCAGGGCTGGTCTGCATGTGTTTAATCCTACATAATTTTAGAATTCTGGCTACAATATAAGGAGAAAACATAGTTTTTCATCTAAAATATTTTTTTTAAACCAGCTTTATTTAAATATAGTTCACATACCATACAGCCTAGCTACTGCAATTCAGTGAATTTTAGTATGTACAGAATTGGGCAGCAATTACTAAGATCAATTTTAGAACATTTTCATCACTCTGAAGAGAAACCTTATACACAGCAGCACTCATTCCCCTATTTCTTCAAATCTCTCAGCCCTTGGTCACCAGTAATCTACTTTCTATTTCTATAGATTTGCCTATTATGGATATTTGATATAAATGAAATCTTATAACAACGTGGCCTTCGGTAAACACTTTGAAGTACTTATAGGAAAAGGAGCACAGTGCCTCCAGCTAACTCTGAAATGTGTACACACACACACACACACACACACACACACACACACACAAGGGAGGTGGAGGGCAGGGAAAGAAGGGAAGTAAATGTAACAAAATGTAAGCATGTGCTGAATCTGGTAAAGGGTGTATAGGACTTCCTTATCTTATTTTTGGAATGTTTCTATAATTCTGAAATTATATCAAAATAACATGTTGCAAAAAATAAAATTTATGACCTCCATTAGTTTATTTCTATGAAATAAACTTACTTTAAAATCTTACCAGATAGGTTTTTTGAATGTCTCTGAAGTTTATTGTAATGAATATTTATAAAGGTGACAATGTGAGTTATTATTTTTTAAAAACTCAGACATACTGTGGTAGGCAGAAAAATGGCTCTCTAAAGATGTCCATGTCTTAATCCTTGGAACTTGTGAATATCTTACCTCATGTGGCACAAGGAGCGTTTTGACTAAGTGATTAATGTTAAGGACCTTGAGATGGGATAGTTATCCTGGATTACTGGCCCAATATAGTAAAAAGTAGAAGAAGGAGAGAAGAGAGGGTCAAGAAAGAGATCAGGGAAGCAGGTTTAGAGAGATGCAACATAGTTGGCTTTGAAGTGGTGAAAGGGGCCACAAGCCAAGGAATGTGGGTGGTTTTTAGAAAGTTGAAAAGACAAGGAAATGTGTTCTGTCTTATAACTTTAAGCACGAAATATAGCCCTGGCTAGTGTGGCTCAGTGGGTTGAGTGCCAGCCTGCTAACAGGTCACAGGTTCTATTCCTGGTCAGAGCACAAGCCTGGGTTGTGAGCCAGGTCCCCAGTTGGGGGTGTGCTAGAGGCAACCCATTGATGTGTCTCTCACATGTCATTGTTTCTCTCCGCCTCTTTCCCCCTCCCTCCCCTTCTCTCTACAAATAAATAAATAAAAATTTTAATAAATTAAAAAATAAAAACAACACACTGACAGTATTATAAAAATTAGCAATATGTATTTATCTTATTTTATTTATTTTTTAAAAGATCTTATTTTATTTTTAGGGGGAGAGAACTGTACTTGAACATTCATTTAAATAAAAAAAAATAAAAATAAAAGCTAAAAAAAAAGATTTTATTTTATTTTTAGACAGGAGAAGGGAGGAAGAAAGAGCAGGAGAGAATCGTCAGTGTGCGGTTACCTCTTGGGCCCCCAACTCAGGACCCAGCCTGCACCTCAGGCATGTGCCCTGATTGGGAATCAAACCAGTGACCCTTTGGTTCACAGGCCAGCCCTCAGTCCACTGAGACACACCAGCCAGGGCTAAGTGTTGATTTTAATATTGAGAAATTTAGCAAGAAAAAGAGTGGTTGACTATGAGAATAGCATGTTATAACTTGTTTAAAATCTCTTCTGATATGTTATTTAAAATACACTATAATTATAAATAATTTTTATTCTCATATCTTTCAGCTTTTCGACATAATTAACACTAATTTAAAATACAATAAAAATTGGATCTAAAATTTACTTTAAATATTTATTCCCTATTAATATATAAAGAAAGTAAACTGGTAGCTCATGTTTTAAATTAGGAATTTATTATGTAAAAATATGGAAAATTAGATATTTTCTGCATATTTCATTCTTAAAGGGTGCTGCAGGTGATACTTTCCACCAATCACAAACTGATCCCAGAATATGCAGTTTAAATCTCCTGCCTGCTGAAGAAAGTGCTAGACAAATGAATCATGGGGATAATTACAGGGGAAAAGATTGTTTTGAAACATCTGCAATGCCAACATTAAACCTACATCATACAGGTAAGACTGCACTTTTTATTAATCATGTTTACACTTGATCAGTTTTATTACAGTATTATTTAAATTGATTATTTATTAGAATGAAAACATTACATTTGAAAGTTATTGCTATAAAACCAGTAGATTGTTGGCAATTTAGATTTTTTTGTTTCATAATTTCTCAATGACTGGATTAATAGCCATGTAATTCAAATCTTATATTTTATAATAGGTATATGTCTAATATTGTTCATTGTAAACTTAATGGTCAAATATGATCTTTTCCTCAGTTACCAAAATGTGTTTAAAGATGTGAAAAACATTTCTAATAAAACATGTTAATTACTAAAATTGGAGAGGTGAACTTGAAATAAGTAAAATGATTAATTCATTGTAGTCCATGGAGTAACTTCAGGTTGGTTAGATGGGAATTATGAAGGTATATAATTGCAGGAAAATCAAGCATTTAACAAACATTCCCTCTCCTACTTTGTTGATTGAGTTAAAATAATTATTATGGTTCTTTTTGTATCTGTGATAGATCAGTATTTTTCAGGTAATTAAAAAAATAATTAGGATTGTTCACAGATGTTTATTTGGCCTTGTGAGAGGCAACATCAAGACTACATTTTTCCAAATTGTATTTTATTAATTTTTGGTTGAATAACCGTATTCAGGGAGAGAACCCCATCTGCTGGTCTATAGAATTGTAACTGCCATCCTTGAGATAGCAGCATAAATCAACAAAAAGTGCCTTAAGTGCTTACGCCTTTCGAAGGAAGTTTTTGAGCTTGGTGATGATTAATGAATTTTACCTATAAATGGGTTCATTTCTTGTTGAGGCAGAAAGGAATTCTGTGTTTTCTCAAGTGGCCAGATTCCTTGGTGCCATTTAGGTTCCTTATAACTTTAAAAGTTGGGAAGGACTTTGGAGCTGGAACCAATTCAGGGAGCTTCGCACATGCAGCTCTGGGCATGGCCGTGCAGCTGCTGCCATGTTTCACTGGTTTGTTCTCTGCTACCTTTCTACCTTACTTTCCTTCCTCTTTTCTTCCTTCCATCTTTGTTAGATGAATGTCCTATTTTCCTGTACTTTCTTTTCTACTCTCAAACCTATAGCAGATAATGTACGCTTGTTTTTTTTTTTTTTTCCCTATCATGGTAACTAATCTCTTCTCCAGGGAATAATACTTAGACTCTACAGTATCACACATGTTACTTATTTGGGGTGTAGTTGATTTTTATTTGGGGTTTTACTATGGTTTCTTATTCTCTTCTCTGATAAATAAGAGGGGAGTTAAGAGTTAAGATACATTAAAGCGGGCCCTGGCTGGTGTGGCTCAGTGGATTGCGTGCCAGCCTGTGAATCGAAGGGTCTCCTGTTAAATTCCCAGTCTAGGGCAGGTGCTTGGGTTGCAGTTCCTGGTGGGGGGTGCGTGAGAGGCAACCACACATTGATGTTTTTCTCCTTCTCTTTCTCCCTCCCTTCCCCTCTCTCTAAAAATAAATAAAATCTTTAAAAAAGTACATTAAAGAGAGGTAATTTACTCAACCCTTAATTTCTTAATCCTTTTCTGATTTAGTACATTCAGTGGACTGAGGAACCTGTGCCAACCTTCTGATAACCTGCCTGTCATTCAGAGAGAGAGGTTAACTGGGAAAAACAGCATTGTAAGAAGCATCTTGCTTTCTGTGGTGCTTGCTGGAGAGGGATGTTGTGTATAGGAAAGTATGGAGGTAAAAGACCAGTGTAGTGTCCATCCACCTTTTGATAACCTTTCAATCCTAGATCTAATCCACCTTGAGTTGAAGGTCCAAGCCTATGTATTCCAGTTAAAATATATCTTCATTTTTCCTCCATTGACTTTTTCTTTTGAAAAATATCCTCCATATGTAGAAGAGAATAATCCAATTCTGAATCGAGTACTTGTTAACGTTTTGCCTCCTTTGTGTTTTCCGTTAAATTATATGAATGAAAGTGAGTATATGCTGAATCTTTTGGAGTGTTACTGAAGTTTCGTGTCTGCAAATATGCACAGGGGTGACAGAATGTCTGGGTAGTACACTCCTGCCAAATCAAGGTTGTGTGTGTTCAGATAGGCTTGGCCAAAGAGTTGAGCCATCATGTGCTCTATTGAGAAGAACCTGTGTGATTACTAATTTCAGTAAAGTATCACTACCAAATTAATGCAATTTTTGAATTTTATTGGTTGTATTTATATTTAATTCATAAATGTTTGATTTTTTTTTGTTGTGATAAAACATCCATAACATGAAATTGACCATGGTAAAGTGCACAGTTCAGTGGCATTTGGCACGGTTACAGTGTAGTAACCATTACCACTACCTAGTTCCAGAACATTTTCATCACACTGAAAGGAAAACAGGGACAATTAAGCAATCGACTCTCCATTCCCCATTCTCTTCCCAGCCCTGGTAACCACTAACCTGCTTTTTATCCCTATGGTGCCTGTTCTGGACATTTCATATGAATAGAATCAATAGTCCCTTGTGACCTTTTTTTTTTTTAGGTAAAAAACTAGGTAATGAATGCGCATGGTAAAAAAAATTCAGAAGTAATGAAAAATATAGTAAGAAGCCCCCCTTCCTTGATCCGTAGCTATCTAGTTTCTTTCCCCAGATGTAACCAGTTACCAGTATTTTGGATATCTTTGAGATATTCTCTATTTGGAAACATTTGTGTGTAATATATTTTCCCATACAAATGATTTTTCACTAGCTGCACTGTTCTGTAGTTTGCATTTTTACTGTAACAGTCTGTCTTTGAAATTTTGTCAGTACAGTTAGAACTACCTTTTTCTATTTAAAAACTACATGATATTCTATTGTATGGATTTGCCAAATGTATTTAATCAGGACCTTAGTAATGGTTATTTAGGTTGCTTGGCATCTTTTGTTATGACAAACAAAACAATAATGAGTATTTATATATTATAAATGTATGTGAGAATATACCCATAGGATAAATAAGTTGGGAGTAGGGTGCTGGTCTCAAAGTGTGTGCATTTTTTCTTTGGATGGATAACAACGAATTGCCCCCTGCAGAGGTTACTACCAGTTTACACTCCTACCAGCAATGTATGAACAATGTGTGTATCATTTATTGTGATGCTCAACCTCTATGAAAGTACATATAGGCATACCTTGTCTTATTGCACTCTGCAGATGTGTTTTTTTACGAATTGAAAGTTCGTGGCAACCCTGTGTCGAGCAAGTCTGTGGACTCCGTTTTTCAATAGCATTTGCTCACTTCATGTCTCTGTGTCACGTTTTGATAATTCTTGCAATATTTCAAACTTTTTCATTACTGTTATATTTGTTGTGGTCTGTGATGCTACTATTGAAATTGTTTTGGGCTCCATGAACCACACCTGTATAAGACAGTGAACTTAACCCGTAAGTGTTGTGTGTATTCTGGCTGCTTTACTGAATGGCTGTTTCCCCATTTCTTTCCTTCTCTTTGGGCCTCCCTATTTCCTGAATCAACAATACTGAAATTAGGTCAGTTAATAACCCTATAGTGTTCTCTAAATGTTCAAGCGAAAGGAAGAGTTGCATATCTCACTTAAATCAAAAGCTAGAAATGGTTAAGCTTAGTGATGAAGGCATGTTGAAAGCTGTGATAGGCCAAAATCTAGGCCTCTTGTGATAGTTAGCCAAATTGTGAATGCAAAGAAAGAGTTCTTGAAGGAAATGGAAAGTGTGACTCCAGTGAACACATACATGCATGATAAGAAAGTGAAACAGAAGAACAAACCAGACACAACATTACCTTAAGCCGAAGCCTAATCCAGAGCAAAGCCCTAACTATCTTCCCTTCTATGAAGGCTGAGTGATGTGAGGAAACTGCAGAAGAAAAGTTTGAAGCTAGCAGAGGTGGGTTCATGAGGTTTAAGGTAAAAAGCCATCTCCAAAGTGAAGCAGCAAGTGCTGAAGGAGAAGTCACAGAAAGTTCTTCAGAAGGTATAGCTAAGATAAGTAATGAAGGTGGCTACACTAAACAGATTTTCAGTGTATACAGAACAGCCTTATATTGGAAGAAGATGCCATCTAGGACTTCCGTTGCTAGAGAGAAGTCAATACCTGGCTTCAAAGGACAAGCGGACTCTTGTTAGGAGCCAATGCAGCCGGTGACTTTAATTTGAAGCCTGTGCTCGTTTACCATTCTGAGAATCCTAGGGCCCTTAAGAATTATGCTAAATCTACTCTGCTTGTGCTCTATAAATGGAACAAAAAAGCCTGGGTGACAGCACTTCTGCTTACAACATGGTTTACTGAATATTTTAAGCCCACTGTTGATATTACTTCTCACTGACAATGAACCTGATCACCCACGAGTTCTGATGGGCATATCCAAGATAAATGTTGTTTTCATGCTTGCTAGGCCATGATTACCTGTTGTATTTAGTTTCATGTCCTTTCAGTCTCTTAATCTGTTGGTGGGATTGAAAGTTGGTACGGTCACTATGGAAAACAGTATGGAGAGTCCTCAAAAAATTAGAAATAGAACTACATTATGACCCAGCAATTCCACTTCTGGTTTTTTATCCAGAGAAATTTTTTTTTTTAAGATTTTATTTATTTATTTTTAGAGAGGGAAGGGAGGGAGAAAGAGAGAGAGAGAACCATCAATGTGCGGTTGCTGGGGGACATGGCCTGCACCCCAGGCATGTGCCCTGACTGGGAATCGAACCTGCGATGCCTGGTTTGCAGCCCGCGCTCAATCCACTGAGCTACACCAGCCAGGGCTTTTTATCCAGAGAAATCTAAAACACTAATTCTGAAAGATATATGTGTCTCTATGCTCATTGCAGCATTATTTATGATAGCTCAGATATGGAAGCAACCTGAGTGTCCACAAAGACAAATAACTTATGGCTCTATTTGTATATGGAATCTTTTTTACATAAGAACAAAATAGGCCCTGGCTGGTGTGGTCAGTGGATTAAGCACTGGACTGAGAACCGAAAGGTTTCCAGTTTGATTCTCCATTAGAGAGCATGCCTGGATTCTGGGCCAGGCTCCCAGTTGGGAGTGTGTGAGGCAGTGGATCTATGCATCTCTCACACATTGTTGTTTCTCTCCCCCTCCTCCTTCCCTTCCCATCTCTTTAAAAATAAAGAAATCTTTTAAAAAAAGAACAAAATAAATGAATGAACAAAACAAACAGATTCAGAAACAGAGAACAAATTGAGGATTGCCAGGTGGGAGGGGGACTAGGGGACTGGATGCAAAAGGGAGAGGGATTAAGAAGTGCAGAATAGCCATGGGGATGTGCAGCATAGGGAATATAGTCAGTAGTATTTTAATATTTTAATACACATGTATGGGGACAGGTGTGTACTGGACTTACTGGGGAGATTGACATGTGCACTGGCCAGCGGCGTTATGGATGAGATACGAGATAAATTCACACGGACTACTGAGTCCTGTGGAGGAAAAGGGACAGCACGGCTACTCTCTCAAGGGGAGAGCGCCTCAGAGGAGAGTGCTGCGTGCCCTTGCCTTGACAGGCTTTTATTGGGTTTGATTTGCACAGGAATACAGGTAAAGCTCATTAATCATTGTCAGGCAGTAACGATCAAACAACAGATAACATACAAAGAACTATGAGGGCTTATTCTAAGTCTGGGTCTGTTAGCTAAAGGGCTACGAAACTTTGGGAAACAAAGTCATTTCCTGCTCGGACCCTTATCATTTAATTGAGAGCATTCTTAGCAAAGCAGGTTTCACAGGACTTTACCTACTCTTTCTCAGGCCTGATCACCTGGGGAATCTGCTCTTTCCAGCAGAGGGCTGAACTGCCCTCTGTCATTGTTTCAGGCTCAAGTCAGGCAGGGGAAGTAAGGCAGCCAAGAGATTAGGAGACTTCTTGCAGACAGAATGAGGACTCAGGCTATGTCAAAGCTGAGGGGTGAGGGTCCATAACCCCCTTTTGGTATAGCCTCCCAAGTCCTTCTCTGGGGCCTCCCCATGATCGTGCATGTCTTAGGTTGTTCCACTCCTGGGGAATCTTACCCATCATTGGCTAACTGATCAAGCTTTGGGAGCCAGTTATGGATGAAGTAAAAGGAGCAGAGGCAGTGCCCCTGCCAGGGAGATAAGCTTTGTCTCCTTAGTGGCTTATGGTCCGAAGGTTGCTCACTCAGCCTTAGCCATGGGGGGGTTACAGCTTCTAAAACCAGGCAGGGCAGTTCCCAATAGGAGTTCACTTTGTAAATTGTGCAAATGTCTAAGTACTGTGTTGTGCACCTGAAACTAATAATGTTGAATGCCATCTGTAATTGAAAATAAAATAAAATAAAATAAAATAAAATAAAATAAAATGAGACGTTGATATTAATAGTCAAGCCAGAAAGGATATTTGGAAGGAAACTATTTAAAAATAAATTTGTGACTATTTTTTCTGTCCTGACTCTTAATTCCTTATACAACTATAAACACTGAATCAAATCCACTATATTCTATTCCCGTGGAAAAGCATATTAAGAATCAGGAAGCCACCCTTTGTTTTTAAGGGCTCTTTTATGAAGATTTGGGTCAGGGAATAAGTGGGTGTCTTAATTTTTGGGATGTGTAGAGTTGTTTTCTAGTCTAGATTATTGGACAGTGTTAGGAGCCCAGTCTGCTGAAGAGGGAAACCATGACAGGTACATCTCTACCTCTTAAAAACACCAGTGAATATCATTCTCCCCTAAATCATTTGTCTTTAGTTTTCAGGATTTTTGAGGGGCTTTTCAGGCAGCCTACACACAGGGGCTGTTCCTTTGAATTCCTGCCTTGGACAGAAATGAATACATTTGCTCAACTTTATCCTGGAATCAGGCCAGTAAAAACGGATCTTGGTCATTTGACTATTGCTCCTCTCATATGCATCCCTCGAAATAATTTTGAAGCAGGTTTGAGACTATTTAGGTATTATCAAGGACCATTTCTAGGAGACTGAGCTACCAGATTCTCTTCTGAGTATAGAGCATTGCTTGCTTTTTTCCTAAGATGGGGCGCTTGTGGGAGAAGGCAGTAGTCAAATGCCATACATAGTGAGCAGTGGTTCTTTTATTTTTTTTTTAAGATTTTATTTATTTTTAGAGAGGGGAAGGGAGGGAGATAGCGGGAGAGAATTTCGATGTGCAAGAGATACGTCGATCACTTGCCTCATGTACACCCCCAAGTGGAGACCTGGCTCGCATCCCAGGCATGTGCCCTGACTGGGAATTGATCCAGTGACCCTCTGGTTCTCAGGCCAGCACCCAATCTGCTGAGCCACACCAGCCAGGGCAGTTCTGTTTTAAAAAGCTAAATTTATTGATGTAACATTGGTTAATAACAGTATATAAATTTCAGGTGTACAACTTTATAATACATCTCTGTACTCCATTGTGTGCTCACCACCCAAAGTCTCATCTCTTTCCATCACCATATTTGGTACTGCCTTTACTCTCTTTGTCTTCCCCCATCCCTCTTCAGTTCTGGGAAGCACCATTCTGCTGTCTAGGAGTGGTTCTTAATTAGCATGGGTAGTTAAGGGTGGTGTATGTGTTTGTAAGGGAGGATGTGGTTTAAGACCTAAAATTAAAGATCAGTGTTATGTGCTGCCTTGACATTGAGTAACTGCAGGTTCCCCTTCCCACCCTGTTCCTGAGGTAAGGTCCCTTAGCTAGATTCCATTGAATGGATCAGGTGCAGTTTCTGTTTATCCCTCAGTAGTAGGCTGTCAATGTAAGAAAGTAAGAAATGTTCAAGCCTCTAAGACTTTTTATGAGTTTGTTTGAGCCAGAGTGACAACAATTGCTGGGAAGCAGACCTCAACAGATTGGGAAAATGCTCCAGAAAATGGCAGTTTTGCACCTTATTTTATACATTACAGTCAAGAGGAAGCATAAGGGTGATAGATTTGGAAGGCAGGAGAAAGCAAATCGGGATGTAGGGGGACCTCTGGGATTGGATAAAAATAAAACGATAGACGCATACTTCTTCTGCATAGGTGGGTACAGCATAGTTAACAGTCAACAATTAACGGTAACAATACGAGCATTTGTGATTCTGCCCTGGTGGTTGTACTTGAGGTCTGGGAAAAGGGAAGTTACCTTGATGTTCTGAAGGTATGTTATAGATACAAAAGACAATAGACAGGCTCAGTTAAGGTAAAGATTGACTTTTGTCAGGGAAGATTGCAGCCTAGGACATGACTACTCACCATAAACTGCTTTTAGTTAAAAAGTTTTAATTTCAGACCATCCTATATGGTTACTTTAGGTCTCGAGGTTTTCAGGCCACCACACAGGCCTCTCCTGAGCTTGTCAGGTTTAGTTATGTGTCCCCTTATTGTCCACAAGGCTTCAGTTCCTTGCCAGCTGAAGAATTATTCAAACAAGCCAATTACATCCTTCATATCCATGAGGGTGCCCCCTCCCCCCCCTTGATACTATAAAGGCTGCCTCCCACAGCTGCTGGTGCATCACTGTGTTCCAGAGGGCGACCCCTGGGGGCCCTGCATGAGTTTGGTGTCCTCCTTCCCTGGGCTGTGAGTATATGTGACTGTATGGCCTGTATAGTGTCAGGTGTTGTGTGTTGGACCATCCCCATAACAGTAGAGCAGGAATCCCTTCCTCACAGTTGGGTGAATAGGAGGCAGTTCAAACAGAAGGGTATGTATACACACATGCATTTTTCTAAAGAGGTTTTCTGAGTTTCAAATAGGCCTGTACTTCTTGTTCTCCTTTCCCCAATGCTGAAAAGCTACTATTGTATAGGTTTGTGAGGTGTGTTCCCTAAGCTATCTTTTGGAAAATGTCTTTACTCTCTCTAGGATGTTATTTTGTCTTAAGACTTCTTCCTCAGTTACCTGGATTGGGTGTGAATGGGAGTATTCCTGTTTGAACAGACCTGTAACCTGGGGTCTGCTTTATGCTTTTGGGAGGACCAGTATAGAATAGTTGAAACAATGATGGCATTCAGCCTCTACTTTTTTGGGGAAGAATGAACTCTATTCATATCTTGCATCTTCTTTGAATTCTCATTTAGAAACAAAATGTGGGAAGTAGTGATTTAAGCAAGATAAAATAGGCAAATAGGATAAGCACAATGGAAGGAAAGAAAAACTACAGCAGATTTTTCTTATAGCAGTTACTATGCTTTTGTTTTAAGTATTGATAAAAATACTGGCTTATCTAATTGATTTTTAGTGGTATATGTAACTGGAAATTCCAGGCTTCAGGATTGACTGGCTTTGCCCTTTGAAGGGTGTCGTCATGGGCCCAATTTCTTCCTCTTTTTCCCATCAGGTACTTGCAGTATTGGCATTGTACTTAGGCTGGGCTCCCCTCATGTCAAATGATAGACCTCAGCAACTGTTGGGGCCACATCCTTTTTCTCATCTGTCTGATGACAAGCAGATGGTGCCTACTCATAATCACTAAATAAGATTTTACAACTCAGTGCTGCTATCAGGCCACTTTGCTGGGACCAGAGGGATTCCTAACCGTAGACCTAGGAGTGCCACTGTGAAGGGGTAAAATGAATGTTGGTGAGACACCTTCAACATCCAAAATTATGAAGTGAAAAAAAAAAGAAAGCTAAAATAAATTTGAGTAGCTTGGCAACATTTATAGTATACAAAATTTAACTAAAGGCTAGGTTCTTGCCAACCAGCTTCAGGGACACTGGCTCCTTTAGTTCAAAATATTTTTATCCCAAGGACAAGACTTGGCCAAACTGAGTTTCTTGATTGTTGACTGGGAGCTGATCTATGAAGATGTATGTCAGTTTAGATTATGTGGAGTAACTCTGTGCTTCAGGTAGCATGTTGAGTAAATTTTACACTTTCACTCTGTGAGATTATTAGAAAATACCTATATTGGTCTCTCTCCCCAGTTCCTGGCACAGAGCCCCTAAAACCCTTGTAATTTCCTCAGTGATAAGAGTACTAGGAGCATCTTTTGTTCTAATACTTGGTCATTGACCCCAGTTTCTGACAGAGTTCCTGAATCCCTTGGAATTTCCTGGGTGATAGGAACATCTTTTGTTTTAATGAGTTGACTTTTGGTGGGCTCCATGACTAGAAGCTTTTAATTTTCAACTCTCTATCCCCGTTTTCCAGAGAGGGGAGAGCTCAGTATCCACATGTGGTTCATGGCTACTGTATTGGAGAGTGGAGATAGACCTTTTTGGAGTGCATTTTCATATGTCTGTATCTATCTACTTTCTATACCTATATAAAGGTGTTACCAGACTGGGGACCTGGCCCTGAGTGGCTCTGCCTAGGGCCAGCTATAGTGTGTGGGGTTTTTTGTCCAGGAAAAATTTCACAATACAAGTCCAGGTACTTCTTAGAGGACTATGAAGTATACTTATGAAAGCTGGGGACAGTGAAACAGGAAGGGCATACAGTACAAGAAGCCACCAGAGACAGCCTAGGCTGGGCTGCTTTAACTCACTGGGAAGTCAGAGAAAAGGGGGCCTTGGGGTCAGGTTCAGGGATTAGCCTGGGACAAGCTGCCGCTGCCCATTGCTCCCCTGGTTGTAAGTCTCGAGGGACCCTTAGAGTTTAGGAGATGTGTGCCTGTGAGGGAAGAAGAGGGGGGAAAAGAGGGGAAAGGCAATGGCATAGGCTGCTCTCCAGAGGGATCGCGTGTTCATCTGCCCTTCTCTGGACTGTTTTATCTCTCTCGCACGTGGGAATTTTAGGGGAGATGTCAGGTAAGGTCTCAGGAGAGGGTTTCAGTAGAACTGTTATCAGTTTCCAGGTGTATTCTTTCAGGGTTAGTGACAGGGCAGGGTTCATTAGTCATTGCAGCTGGTCCTGGCTTTTCCCATCTTATTTTGCTGCTTTTCTGGGCCTGTAGCTGAAACACAAGTGGGGCCTAGATGTTATCTCTAGGGAGGTGACCTTTTGTGTCTGGCTGTAAATTGACCTGTCAGTTTGTTCAGCTGCCTGTTTGAGTTTCCCGACTCCACTTGTCCTGGCTTGCTGGCCTGTCTCAAAGGGAGCCCCTTCAAACTGAAGCCAGACCTATCATCTCAGAGGAACTGCTTTGCCTGTCTCACTCCTCAAACCTTTGGAATGTTAAAACTGGGCAAAATAACGCTTGGACCAAGCCTAAAGCAACATTGCATTCCAAAGAACTGTTTGCAAAGATAACAAGAAAGCAGTTATTATGACTACTGTACTGAAAATTAAAGCCATTTTTAGGATCAGCATCACTATATTAACTTATCTGCACCTATAGAAATTTCTTCCTTAGCTTACCACCCTTGCTCCTGTTCATGCAATTATTCTCCTTTCCTGTCTCATAAATACCCCTTGCCTTCATCTCCTAATCGGAAGACTATTTTGGGTTGGTCCTGCCTGAATCAGTGATTCATGAATAGCTATTATTTTGACTCTCAAACTCTTGTTGCTTCTCACTTTGGTCATTGTGTTACTGGAAAGGGGACCTGGCCCTGAGTGGGTCTGCCTACGGGCGGCTTGTACCGTGTAGATTCTTGACTTTATCAGGAAAGATTTCACGATGATTTTTACAGGATGTTTATTAAAGCCCGGGGCAGTGAAACAAGGAAGGACTTGGGGTATTGGAAGCAACAGGGGAGCCTACCTAAGTGGAGCTGCCTCCACTCTCTGGAAACATTATAGGAGAGAAATGAGCCTTGGCTGGTCTGGTGTAGCTCACTAAGAAGGCAGAGAAAAGGGGAGTCCGGAGGCTAGCCCAGGAAGAGCTGCTGCTGCCCATCGCTGCTTGGTCTCAAACCTTGTGGGGTCCCTTGGACTTTAGGAGATGCATGCCTGTGGGGGCAGAAGAAGGGGAAAGGCGCAAGGGGAGGGCACATCCCAGAGGGCACGTGTGTGCTGTGCGCTGAGACCTTTGTTTTGAGGGGTTTTAAAGTCTGGGGATTTAGGGGCGGTTTTAGGGGAGGATCTCAATAAAATATTTATCGGGGTTATGCTGATGTGCCAAAATGAGATTTATTCTTTTGACTTCATCTGTCCTTCGGCCTTGTTGGCAAATAACACTAATTGGGTTTTTGTTATTTAGCTCCCTGAGTAGGGTGATTTAAGCTATTTACCCTCTGGCTGGGGATGAGAAATGCAAACCATTTACTGGTACTATCAGGTATCCTTGATTTAGGGAAGGTTGGATTTACTGGATGGCTTCAGACTGCTTGTTTAACCATTTGTCTCAGTTGCCCTGTTTTGCTTGTCCTGGCTTACCTGTCTCAATTTATTTTTAGGTTAACAGTTTTGGAAGGTTTTACACATGTAAAGTATTAATAGATACTCCCAGATCAATATCCAGAATGCCATTTTTACACTTCCATCAATAGTACGGAAGAGTGTTCTTTGCCCTGCCTCCTTAATTCACTTTTGACATTTTTGGTCTTTAAGAATTTGGTCACTCCTATGAATGAAAATTTTTTTTGTATATATTTTCTCGATTTAGTGAGATCGAATGGTTTTTAATATTTTTATTAGTATTTCATTTCCTAACACAATATCTGTATTTCTTCCAAAAATAACAATATTATTTAAAGAGTATAAATTTTGTGTTCTCACTTTTTTTTTTATCTGTGATTGTCAATTGTTCAATTCCTGTCTCTATGGACAAGAAAATTTTCATTACTATTTGCTACAATTTATGGAGCCATAAAACTGCCCAAAGGCAGTGGGAGACTAGGACTACCAACAAGTCAAGATTACTTAGTAGGGTATGCCCGACAGCATCTAGCATTCTGTAGAATACCCTGCAGTCTTTCACATTTTTTCCTGATGGATACACATTTAATGCTTCTTGCACATGATCTGGATTATCGTGAGAATCAGTACGTTTAATTGGCTTCTCTTCCATTGAAAGAATGAAAAACAAGGATTTGAAAATTTATGGCATTTCTGCAGAGCTACAGTTTCCTGGTTAGGGGCTGTATCTAGCTAGATTCACGTTTGATTTCCTTGGGCCTTGCATAGTGCTTGGGAGCATTTTTTTTTAAGATTTTTAAAATTTATTTTCACAGAGAGGGGAAGGGTGGGAGAAGAGAGGGAGAAAAACATCAGTGTGTGGTTGCCTTGTACGCCCCCAACAGGGAACCTGGTCTGCAACTCATGTATGTGCCCTGACAGTTAATATAACCGGTTTGCAGGCCAGCACTCAATCCACTGAGCCATACCAGCTAGGGCAGAGGGAGCTTTTTAAATGGGTGTTCAGTAATTGTTTGGTTGAATGGAACTGTATTCAAGTATATTCTAATTCATTCTCCTATGTGGAGAAACATGTAGTAGTATATCGGGAGAAAATAGGCTTATTTTGCGTACATTGTTATTTATCATATTTTCAGACAGAGATTAGAAAATATATTTATGGATGAAAAAGGGGTCACATACTAAACCTGATAAGGTCAGGGGAGGCCTGCATGGTGGCCTGCCAAACTCAGAGACCTAAAGTAACCACAGGGCTGGTCTGAAATTAAAACTTCCTAACTAAAAGCAGTTTACGGCGGGTAGTCATGTCCTAGGTCGATATTGTTGCCTAACAAAGGTCAATTTTTACTTTAACTGAGCTGGTTGGATTTTTTTTTTTTTTGCATCTGTATTAATATATCTGATAACAGTAACTTTGGAATATCAAAATTATTCCCCCACCCACCCACCCACCAAAGCACCAGAGCAGGGACCACAAATCTTCTCACTGTTATTATGATCATGTTAACTGCTGTTAACGATCCTACACCTGCCCATGTAAAAGAAGTACCATGTGTGCCTGCCTTTTACTTTTTATCCAGTCCCAGAGATTTCCCCGCTTTGCTTTCTCCTGCCTCCCTAATCTATTACTAATGAATTTCATGAAGCCCCCTTTCCCTCTGCCTTAGATTGTAGTGTATAAAATAAGGCACAAAACTGCCAGTCTCTGGAGCGTTATCTCAATCTATTGGGATTTTTGCTTCCCGGCAGTGTCATCAGTTTGGCTCAAATAAACTCATAAAAAGTCTTACAGGTTGGAATGTTTCTTACATTGACATGTTCTAAGCATGCAAAATGGTGGCCTTGCAAATGGCTAGACTAGCCATTTCCTTTCATAGTTCAGATTGTATGAGTATAGCTAAATAAAAATCCCACTTCTTAATAATAGCAAAGGCGATTTTGTTGTGTGCAGTCTTAAAGTGAGATTACGCTGTTCTCACTGTGGATGGCGATTTTTACACATGATAAAGCAGGCTAGCATATTCACATATGTTACGGCTAGAATAATCCACTGCTTTAAAGACATATTTTTTATCTGCTTTTTAGATTCAGTGTTTGACAAAAATTTCTTCCTAAGTAACTGAACAAAAGTACACTGTGGATACTGTAGATTGTCAAATGAAGGAGAAGCTTAGCTTTACTGTGGAGTCTGAGTCGGGTGTAACCTAACTAGCTAGAGGATATGCAATGCCTGATTGACAGCAGGACCAGCATTATGCAGATTTTGTAAGAGAGAATGCAGCTTATTAACAGTGATTAGGGCCTTGCTCAGTTAGGAATCACTACATTCAGCACTCATATTTTCAGTTTTATTTTTTCTGTCTACTGGGTTTGTAAACAAATAGCACAAAACAGTTCCTCTTTTGTTTTTATTAAAGTGATACTGCAGTGCAGTTTCAATCTATCAGCTAGGCATACACGTGTGGAAATTTGATATTCTCACCAAACTAGCTAATTTTTAGCTGTGTTCCATGCTTATCTCTAGACCTTTGTGTATTAAATTCTATCTTGAGCTGTTCTCTTTATACACAAGTGTGTTTTGCTTGTGCCTTCCTGTCTTTTTCAGTGAGAAGCTTTATGTAGGTCAGGCTTGGCTTAAGCAGATTTCCTGAACCTGCGTCAGCTTAAGCTGGAGGAATTTTAATAAACCCTCCCCTGTAGGCGTGGGCCTAAATGAGGCTAGCCTAGTTAAGCCTGATCTTTTTCCGTTTGTGAAAAGAGCTGAGCAGAGCTGAAGGCTGCATGGTGGTTTCAGAAACTGCCTACTTAATTTGAAAAGAACAATGGTAGGAAAGGCTAGATCTTCCAATTTTACCTTATCTGAAAAGCTTGATTTGCTAAAGCTTGTGAAGCCATATGTGAAAATTCTTGAAGAACACACTAATAAACATTCAGTAATAGTGGAAAAGAATAGATGTTGGGATATCATAGCAGTTAACTATAATGCAATTGGAGTAGACCGCCCTCCACGAACAGCGCAGGGCCTACGCACCCTTTACAAAAGGCTCAAAGAATATGCCAAACAGGAGCTATTGCAGCAAAAAGATACCCAATCAGATTTTAAAAGCAATATTTCTGAGCCAACCAAGAAAGTTATGGAGATGATTCCCCAGATTTCCAGTTTTTGCCTGGTAAGAGACAGGAACCACATACAAAGGTAAGCTTTATTTTATTTTGTTGTGGAAAATTATGGCGCCTCCTATCTATTGGGCTCTGGCTTAGTTGTGATAGTGATATGCATAGTAAGCATCCCCACACGGGAGCACTGAATAGTGTCTTTGTTTTGTATTCTAAAAAAAGAAAAGTGAGGCTATAAGGAATTTTTCTGCTGCATTTCATTTAAGCCACTTTTTATTGTCTTCCCTTCCCCCTTCCCTCCCTTTGTAGTTTCTGAAAAGTGAAGGTTAGGGAGGAATGAATGGGATGAAATTTGTAACATCACCTCATAAACTTTTTAAGCTTTAAAATTAAATTATTTAATTAGCCGAGAGATCTTTAAAATTTCATTGAAGATTATATTTCATTGGAATTTTCATTTTTGTAAAAGTTAGTTTTAGGAGAAACGGAACCCTTGCTTTTATTTGAAATTGTTAATCTCCTTTTATTGAATATTCTTTGAGCTAAAAAACTAAAATCAATAACTATGTAAACTTATCAATGGTATTATTGTATACATTAAAACAGTTTAAATTCTTTTTCTAACTTATATTTAAACACTAGGAAAGGGATTAATACCCAATTTGGGATTCAGCTGCTTAATAAAATTCAGTTTTGTGTTTTTATTAATTAATGGTATAGCGTCACTTTGATCTTGGGTCACACAGGAAAGGGCAGGATTTCTCAAACTGCTTTGCAAGGATATCAGACTATGAGTTTTACTATACCAGCAAGAGCAACTGGGTTCTTTAAGGGTTAGGAACATTTCTTTTGTTTGTTTGTTTGAAGTTATGCTCCATGTAACTACTTCCCTGGGAATCTTAAAAACTCTTATTTTACTACTGATTGAAATTTTAACCCCTGGCACAAGACAAAAATGGCAACTGCATTCTTCTGAATCATTTAGGATAATTTACAGGTTATGAACTTATTGTTAGTTGGGAGACCTTTTGAACAAAGCTTTACAGTGTGCTTTCCTATTAGTGGGAGAGTTATTTTATAAGCAAAATTATTGATTACCGGTGAACTCTTTTTGACGTTAAGAGAGAAACAAGGGGAAAAAAACTTTAGCAAGTGTGTTTGTTATTTTGATAATTTACTTGGATAGTTCTTTCAGCCTAGCTTATTTCTAGTTGATAGCATAGTAAAAAAAAAAAATCACTGGTGGGAATCCGGGACATGGATCTATAGTGTATTAAATCGTGGGACCACTGCTTAAAATGTTCACTGTGATTACAAAGGATTAAATCCTAATATGCTGGATGTCCAAAAAACTCCACAGTAAGACTGTTTTATACTGTCATACTTATTAAATCCCCCCCCCCCAAACCATAGAGAAAAGTGGCTTTTGCATTATGGGTATAAAACTATCTTTTGGGTATTAAGTATAGACTTTTGTAATTTGAAAACTACATATAGAACCTATAGTTATAGTTAGATAAATATTTTAAGCTGGTAAGAATGGATACTACATATGATCTTAGCTGAAAGGCTGAGAAGCCATAAATACATATTTTAATAATACAGTGAGTATAGAAGAAAAATAATATATAAGTATCTACTCATATTTTGACCATTTGTGTGTGTGTGTTACATATGCAGTCTCTTGACAACTAAATTTCTCTGATAAAAGGAATTAATTGATTTAACCTGTTTTTATACCTACTATGTAAATTATTTTTCAGATTAAAAAATTATTTATTGACTTTAGAGAGAGAGAGGAAGGGGATGGCAGGGAGAGAGAGAGAGATTGATTTGTTGTTCCACTTATTTATGCATTCATTGATTCATTGCTGTATATGCCCTGACTAGGGATCAAACCTGCAACCTTGTGTTTAGGGACGATGCTCTAACCAAGTGAGCTACCCAGCCAGGGCCAATTTTTCAGATTTTAAAGTGAAGAATATTCGAAATAAGTCATTTAAATGCTTGCTTATGTTAGTGTCTACAGTGCTATTTTTCTATAGTAGCATTTTCATTTAATATATTTATATATGTAATGTGCTTATACTTGGCATCATCTTGAATCTTAATTATCTCAAGTTTATAATTATTTTATAACTTTAATTATGCTTTTATATAAATATGTCTGTTAACCTCACCAAACTCTCCATTCTTAATAAGGAAAATCTTACTGCTTATATTATTTAATGTATTTGAAAATACACACCTGCCCTGGCTGGCGTGGCTCTCAGTGGGTTGAGTGCCGACCTGCAAACCAAAAGGTCTCCAGTTCAGTTCCCAGTCAGGGCACATACCTGGGTTGCTGGCCAGGTCCCTATTTGGGGGCATGAGAGAGGCAATCGGTCGATATTTCTTTCGTACATTGCTGTTTCTGTCCCTCTTTCTCCCTCCCTTCCCTCTCTAAAAATAAATAAATAAATCTTATTAAAAAAGTACACACCTGTTTTGTAAGACTGTCTCCATAACACATTGATTTATGCCTTTGGTTTTACTCCTTTCTAATATCAAATTATGTTTTGTGTTTTTATAATCTATTTGGTCTTTAAAATCAATATTTATAAATTTTAGAAGTCCTTCTGTTTATTATTTTTGTGATATTCTCTAATGCACTTTTTATATAATGACCTTACTTGTAAATGTTTCCACTAAAACAATATCTGGAGTTCAATATTCCAGATATAAGGCATATTTTAAATTTACATGAGAATATGTTTGTGTCTAGTTGTATTACTCTATTAGACATAATAATTTGGAATAGTAATTATGTAGATTTTAAAAATTAAATTTTCATCTGTAGTTTGAACATTTTCCCATTCTAGGTTTTAGAGATGCTAATAAAAGCAAATCTTACTAATTTGAATTACAGTTCTATTGCTTTGCTTTTGAAAAGCATAAGATGATAAAAAAGTCAAAAATTAAAATGAAAGAATTTATGTGATTTACAAGTAGATTTTTTCATAACATACTATATATCTTATTTCATTTGTATCTGTTAGACAGATATATCTGATATTTTTGGCAATTTAATGCCATTTGTAAGTGACAAATGGGGATTTTAATTCTTTTCCTGTATTCTACTTCAACATACTTCAACATATTAATCATCCATGCACAATATATCTTAACCATGTTACTTTTGCATCGTCTATAAATATTCTCTAAATGTTAATATAGTGTTTTCTCATTAATAATCTTTTTCTCCATGTTAACTTTTATTTTTAAGTTAGGCAGAAGCAAAAATTTTTTAAAAACCTCAAGAAACATGATTATATATTCTAAATTAACAGCTTTATGTGTGAAATTATTTTTCATAAAACTAGAATCTTAAGGTACATTGCACTTATATCATTACAAATATTAATAGACTATTCTAAAACTAGATGTCTCTAGGAGGAAGTCGTGTTTTATGGAAATTACATGTAAATTTAATAAACTTTAAATATATCATATACAAGCCATTTGAAAACATTGCATTATAAAAACCATTTCAGGTACATTTAATCATTCAACATATGAGCACCTACTAGGTTTCAAGTACAGTTTTAAGGTATATGCTGGCGATATAGTGGTAGATATAAATCCTTGGCCTGTGAACTTGACCTGACAGTGGTTGAAAAACTGAGAGAACAGCTGAGTTGTTTGGTTTAGGATAGGTAAGACTAAACACTGCTGCATGTGCAAATGGGTAGAAAGGATAATCCTGATAGCTGGGCATACTGAAAGCCATATAAAATCTTGAGTTTTAAAAGTCATTTTTCCTGTTACCATTTATCCCACTGATTTTTTTTTTTTTTTTGATAAATACAGAAATCACAGATGGACTTTCATTGTACTCCTAGAAGTTTTGAGCTTTCATGATTGTTAGATTGGTTTAGGAGAGCACAGGCAGTTCAAGGGTTTAGGGTGTGGGGATAGCAAGACCCAGAATGCATTGAGTGGCTCTCTATGCTATTAAAAAATGTCAGGCTTGTAGAGCAATTGGTGTCTTTTTGAGACCATTAAAAATGGCTTTAAAAAAATAATTTACCTCCTTATCCTTGTGTAGTATTTGAAATCTCCTGTCTTTTTAAGAGCCTAATTTTTAACTTAAGGATGGGAGAAAGCTATATGTATATGTTATTAAAATCCTAAATTTTGTTACTCACCTTAAAAAAAAATTTTTGGCAGTTCTATTTTGTGTATTTATCCAAAGAAAACAAAAACAGTTTCCAATAGATATATGCATGCCTAGGTTTATTGCAGCATTATCTCCAATAGCCAAGATACAGAAGCAATCTAGGTTTTTAGAGGTGGGGGGGGGGACGGGACACCAATGGATGAAGATTATATGGTATATACATACATACTGGATAAAAAAGAAAGTAATTCTGCCATTTCTGACAGTAAAGATAGGTATGGTGGGTATTTATGTTAAGTGAAATAAGTCAGAGAGAGAAGGACAAATGCCATGTAAATTCACTTATATGTAGAATTAAAAAAACTCAAACAGCCCTGGCTGGTGTGGCTTGTGATCTAAAAGGTCACTCACTGGTTTGATTCCCAGTCAGGGCACATGCCTGGGTTGTGGGCCAGATCCCCACTTGGGGGCGTATGAGAGGCAACAGATAGACGTATCTCTCACATATCTATGTGTCTCTCCCTCTCCCTTTCTTCCCCTCTCTAAAAATAAATTAAAAAAATAAAATCTTAGAAAACACTCAAGCACAACCCCCCACAAACTCACAGAAACAGAGGAGTGGAGGCGTTAGGAACGAGTTAGGCTGGGCTTCCATCGGACAACCTCAGGACTTGAGTTCTGGCTAAGAAACAGTTCAGAGCCAAGACAAACTATAAGGGAAAGTTTATTTAGAAAGTCAGAGGTTGAAGAAATAAGCCGTAGAAGAAATGGGCTGAGGAAACAAATTACAGAGGCAAAAGAAGGGCCATGGAGCTTAGGAGAAAGGGTGAGGCACACGGAACACACCTAGAGAATCACCTGAGAAGGGGTTGGGGATGATCTCACCTTTAACAGGAACCTAAACAACAAAACAGTGAAACAAGCAAAATATAGTCAAAGACACTGTAATAGAGGACAGGCAGAACGTGACCAGAGGAGAGAGAAGTGGGAGTTTCGGGGGGAAAAGGGGAAGGGTTCACAGGAACACAGTTGAAGGACACATGGATAAAAGCTAGGGGGAGGGTGGTAATGGGAGGGAAGTTGGGAGGGAGGGGGGGGGGGGCTGGATTGGGAGTAAAGGGGAGAAAACTGTACTTGAACAATGATTAAAATAAAATTATTAAAAAAAAAAGAAGGGGATGGGGAAAGATGCTGGTGTGTGAGGGAAGGAGGGAGGGAAAGCGGAAGACCACTTAGCCACTTACTATTGTTATTCTAAGGGTTAAGATTTAAAAATACATATATTTATTTATTTTTAGAGAGAGGGGAAGGCAGGGAGAAAGAGGAGAGAAGCATCAGTGTGTGGTTGCCTCTCATGTGTCCCCAAATGGGGACTTGGCCTGCAACCCAGGCATGTGCCTTGACCAGGAATCGAACCTGCGACCCTTTGGTTCCTGGGCCGACACTCAGTCCACTGAGTCACACCAGCCAGGGCATGGTTAAGATTTTTTTGTTTCATAATTTTTTTCATAGCTTTAAAGCTTGATGATTAATATATATTAAACATGAAGCTATGGCATAAATATACTCTTGTTTTCATTTGATGATTTACATTTTATGATGCTTTTTTGTGTGCTGTAGTGCAAACTTGGATGAGGAAGCACAGGCTGGTACCAGTTCTCTACAAGTAATGTTGGATCACCATCCAGTTGCTATTACAGTGGAGGTGAAGCAAGAAGAAGACATTAAACCCCCTCCTCCACTGGTTCTAAATTCAGAACAGAGTTATACTTTTGAGCAAAGAGAAGAACATGAATTAGTACATCTTATGGAAAGATCTGTGTCGCCATCACTTTCCTCTGTTGATGTGAGAATGACATTGTCTCCATCTTCCCTTCCAAGGAGAGATGACTTTTTTCATCATGAGAACGGAGGACACTTTAGGTCACAATTAGGGTCTGACCCTCAGATTCTGCAGATGCTGAAAGAGGAGCATCAGATAATTTTAGAAAATCAAAAAAGAATTGGACTGTATGTTCAGGAGAAGAGGGATGGGTTGAGAAGGAGGCAGCAGCTGGAAGAAGAGTTGCTACAAGCCAAGATCGAAGTAGAGAAGCTGAGAGCAGTGCGCCTACGGCACGATCTGCCTGAATATGACGGTTTCTAAGCTTCTTTCAGTCTCACAATTTGATAATTTTGATTTTGGCCAAATTACTTTCATTTGGGAATATCTTAAAGCAGAATACATACTTAAAAAATATTGTTAGTCTCATTAGAAAAACTCGACATTTTTTAATTATTTAATTTTCTTTTAAGATATATTAAAACTTACTGATTAGTTGGCATGGTTGTGTTTTTTGGTCTTTCCTCAATTTTTATTGCTAGGAGTTTAATTGTTTGCCTTACAAAAGATGTTATATTTTGATCATTAAAATATAACGTAAATATATACACAAACAAATATTCTTTCAAAGCTCTGAGTCTTCAACATTTTAAATTAAAGCTTTGAAAGCTGTAGTGGTTTAAGGTTCGTAAGTCACTGTAACTAGAAGCAATACTAGTCTATTAACAGAAACTTGTCTTTATGACATTGATTTTTATGCTTTCATTTTTGAAAGGATTAAGTCCTACGATTTTAGTGACTAAACGTGTTTGGAGATTACTTTTTCCCCTACCTCTTCAATGTAGAAGGTAATAAAACTGAAGTCCAGGGAGAATTCAACTTACTTGATGTAAAAAGCTGTTTATGGCAGAGCAAAGACCAGCACTGAATCTTTGTAATTTTTCTCCTTGCTATTCCATAGAAGTAAAGGTCCATTAAAATATCCTCCATGTAAAAAGTGGAAGTGTTTGTTTCATTAAAATTGTTTTTAAAATTGGGAGGTTATGAAATCAGGGGAATTGTATTAGTTACCCTATCCTCCATTATTTGTTTTTGTCCAGCAAAATAAGATACTCCCTTGGAGCTATTATATATCTTGGCTGTAAGATTTAATGTCTTAATTCATTTTTAATGTCTTATTCTGAAAAATATTTCACAGTAAAAAATTTAATGAACAAAATTTAAATTTTACATAGACTGAAAATAGCAAAATATATTGATGGTTTAAATGATATTCTGTAAAGTGGTTCATAAATATTGCTATTTTAGTATTTGTGGAAATAAAACATTCATTCTTAAAGCACACATATTAAATTAAATCTTTAGTATGTGTATTACTTAAGGGCTTTGTTTTTGCTGGGGCTTTGTTGAGGAAGGATTCTTCAAGCCAAGCTTTGGAACGGGGCAGGTATAATTTTAGCGGTAAGGTGGAGAAGAGGCGTTTAAGGCAAAGCGAGCAGAGTGGAGAAAGGCTGAGAGTGGGGAGAAGTGGATCATTTGTGTACAAGCAGGAACACAGTGCTAGTCCAGATGACTTTACCTGAGTGTAGAGGGTCCACTGGGGCATTGGTAACCTGAACTAGGACATCTCCCTTGACTAAATGGGGTAGCTACTGTTTAGCTCCAGAATTTTTACATACAAGTATAAGCCAGAAATCTGTATTTTATGTGACAATTTTCCAGTTTTAAGAGGTTTGCAAGTAATGCAAAATGTTGAAACACTGCATAGACAAAACATGTGAGTGGACCTCATTCAGCCAGTGGGCTTCCGGTTTGTGGCCTTTGGAGTAGGGCAATGGTTCACCAAGAGTAGATCCTGACCAGTAGCATCAGCATCATTTGAGAACTTGTGGAAAATGTAAAGTTACACCTTTTGAATCAGAAACTCTGGAGGTGGATTCCAGCAATCTTTTTTAACAAACCCTGTATTTTGGAACCTAGCTCAGTGCCTAAATCATACTAGATTCTCAAAAAATTTTGTTGAAAAGGAGTAAAAGTGAATTAAGGGATATCAGTTTATAAGTTGGCTGATGCCAGATTATTGATTACATGAAAAACTATTTTTAAGAAATCAAACCTGAATGTACAGTGGGAAGCCATTGAGGCCTTTTGATTAACAGAGAGATTAATTAGAGCTCCAAGTCAGTGTCTTTTAGGGTAGGCATTGTAGTGAGAGTAAGTCTGAAATTTAGGTTATGGCTGTAGAAATAGAAATAATAAAAATAAAATGGACTGCTAAGGTATTACTTTAGGTTGTTGAGTGCTTAATTTCATTGGCATTTTATGTCTGCTATTAATAGTTCAATATTTTATAAAAATGCCTTGAATATTTATTATGATATATCCTTTTGACAATTTTATCATCTTTAATCTGACTTCTTTGAGTCTAATGAATTTTCTATAATTCTAATTTGAGGTAGTGTTTTTACAGTAGAGTTCCAGTAAACGCATTCTTCCAGTAGTCAGCTTTAAGTTTTTAAGGTTATTGAAAACAAATTACTGTATATAAAGTAATTCATATTGCAATCTGAGCATGCTACTACTTAGAATTGGTGGTGATTTGAATATTGACTTTGTGCACCTAAATCAGGGTTTTCCAAAGTGTGTTCTGTGGAACATTAATTCTGTGAGATGTTTCTAGGGAAGAGTTCTGGGTTCAGAATAGTGCAACATATGCCCTGGCTGGTGTGACTTAGTCAATTGAGTGCCAGCCTGCAAACTGAAAGGTCGCTGGTTTGATTCCCAGTCAGGACACATGCCTGGGTTGTGGGCTCAGTCCCCCATTGGGGCAAGTAAAAGGCAACCGTTTAATGTGTATCTCTCACACATTGATGTTTCTCTGCCTCTCTTTCTCCCTCCCTTCCCCTCTCTCTAAAAATAAACAAAATCTAAAAAAAAAAAGTAGTGCAGTATACATCTTTTTTGGTGATTAGGTTCTAAAATCAGTGTTGAAGGTAAAAATGTACATACAAAATTGCCCTTAAAAATTCTGCTGCCCATAAAATAGTTGTAAACATAGTCTGTGTGACAGTTTTTTTCCAGCATCGTTCAAGATTGTTGTTTCTTTGGTTGTGTCAGAGGGCAAATTCATTAACATTTAGAATAAATAAAACAGCCTTATTTTTACATATTTTTAACCCCCAGTATCTCAGTCATTGTAGTGAATTTACAGTAGCAGTTTTTCCAATCAGTCTTGTGCAATTTTAACTTGTAAAAATTTAAGTGCTTATGATTCTGTTCCATTGTATAACCACTCTTCCACCCATGCAACCATAATTACCATAGTTTATGAAAATTCCAGTATAAAGAAAATTTGAGTGGTAAACTTTTTTTGGAGTTTTTTATTGTCATTTTGTGTACTATTTTAGGAAAATTGTGAGCTAAACCTTTTTTCTTTGTCTTTTTGACATTCAGACTTTTTTGAGGTTTTTGACTACTTAGCAACTTCTGTTAGCAGTTTTCTCTGAGGGCAACTTTTACTAAGGGGAATGTGTAAGGGCGAATTCTGCTAGTACTAATGGAATACAACCAAAGCCACCAGACATCCTACACACTGGAGAGAACTGTTTGACCTATGAAATGTAATGCTGGGAAAACAGGGAAGAGTGATTTGATTTTTAAAATGTAGACTAATTTTATACAAGTATATTAAATTTGAAAATCTAAGTCAAATTACTATTTCACCCAATATATTAGTACTTTAAATAGTGGATAAGTTATTTTTAGCACCTGCCTATATGTTTTCTTACCCATGTGAACTTAAATTGTACATTATTTTTACAACTTTTGTTTTTCTAAACTAGGTATGATTTATAATGGCATCCTGGAAAAGATAACGAAGCTTTTCCATTTCTAAAGATGCCAGTGGATTTCTTAAAATATTCAAATCAAGTACTTTTATGTATAATGAGACATCAACTTGGTATTATTTCATTTTTGAAGGATTCACTCTATCCTGTTGCGTCTTAGATAGAAATGTGTAAAATATGAATTATTTTTCATGTGCTGCCTTTTAATGTTGAATTTTAAATAGACATGTTTGAATAATTTAGAGTGTGATAAAATGTATTTATACTGTTCATGATGGTGGTTAAATGTTCTTTTAAATATAAGGTAATACATTGTACTGATTTGTGTGTACTTGCTTTTTGTGTCATAAGACAATTCAGTTCTGTTGAGGTAAAATTTTAATGATGAGGCATAATTGAAATATATTTATTTAGGTGATTGCGTTATAGTAGATACCAAATGTACCATGTTTAAATATCGTAATATATCTTTCAAATGTTAAGATCCACAAATTCTCAAAATCAATTAAATATTTGATAGTAAATTTGATTGTAAATACTTCAAAATAATTAAATGAAATATGGTTGCAGTACTTAATACAAAAGATTAAATGCTTAAAATATGCAACCTAGTTAATCATTAACAGTTAAGCTAAATCTCTACATAGGATTTTGATTTGTTTGATTAAAACTAGTAATTATAATATGAATATTATTTTTAGTTTTCGTTGGTTTGTAAATAGTGGAAAGCAAAATAAATAAGAAAAAAATACTGCCTAATTCAGCCCAAACAATTTAAACTAAAATGTATATGTCATTAGACTTATACTTTGTTAGTATAATTCTAAATGACTTTGTTAGTATAAGTCTAAATGTTTTCATGTTTTAAAATTATGTGTGAATTCACTTCTGCTACAGAGATTAAGAAAGTCTTCAAATATATAGAAAAAGTCAGAAGTATTTTACAGTAAACATTCATATGTCTATCATTGAAATTCTGCAATTTTTTTTTGTATTTGCTTTTTTATATATTTATCCATTCATCCATCCATCAACTCATTTTTAAAAGAACACTTAAACAAGTTGCAGGATTAGTTAGAATACTTCTAAACACTTCAGCATGAATGTTATGAATTGGAGTTCAATATTTATTTGTGTATGTATTTTTTTAAAGGTAAGATTTATAAACAGTGAAATGCGCAAAACTTCAATGATGATTTTTGACAGTTGACTACACCTTTGTAGCTCAAATCCTTCTAAAATTCAGAACATGGTCCTCACTCTGGGTAGTCTTCTCATCTCCCTTTCTCATCAGTCCCCTGGCACTTTAGGCAGCCACTGTTCTAATTTGTAGAAAATCACAAGTAAGCTCTGCCTGTTCTGGAACTTCACACAGTATGTACCCCTTGTTTCTGTTCTTTCATCCATCTTAACATTTTAATATTCACTCCTGTTCATCCATCTTCTTGTCAGTAGTTCGTTGCTTTTTGTTGCTGGGTAGTGTCCATTGTATAAATATATCACAGTTGGTTTATCTTTTGATGTACTTCTGGGCTATTTCCAGATTTTGGCTATTGTGTATGAAGATTCTATGACTATTCTTGTATAAACTAGCTATGGACATAATGTTGGATTAGGAAAGTTATATGGTTAATTCTTTAAACAACTGCCAGATTTTTTCCCAAGTGATTGTACCATTAAAACTTTCATTTACAGTGTATGGTTTATTTTTTAAAATAAAGTTTTGCATGTTCAGTGATTGGAATGTTAGAATTGGAATTGATGAATAACTTTTCTGATATTTAAATGAATTGAAAATGCTGGGCAGACAGTTTAGATATCTGGAAATGTTGTAGTTTTATGTACTTTTTTCTACTTTAGCATTCATTGCATATACGCTTTGACAAGAGGTATTGAGGAATATGATGGAATGTATAGTCCCTGTCATTCTCATAAAGTATTCTGAAAATGACCTTTGATGTAGAGAGATATCTTCTAGGTTTATTTTATATAGAATGATACTTGTACTTAGTTGACATTCAATCTCTTATTAGGTAAACAATGAATGATTACCAGTTTAAAGGAATTAATGAATTAATGTTTGTATATTTTTAGTGTAATAAAACTTATGTTTCAAGTCTTAAATTTATATTGCAGTTATGGTAATACATATTAAACATTCTGGTATGTTTTGGTAATTTTAAAACTAAAAGATACTCTAAAAGAGTATTTACATTCTTTATTGAATTTGATTATATAGGACATTTAAAATTTCATACATTCCATTGAAAACAGTATGTTTATGTGGAATTTTTGAAAGGACAGAAAGAAGATTAAAGACTTGGGTGTATGCAGTGCACAGTTGAGCCATCCAACCTTAGCGTGACTGTGCTTACAAATCATAAAAGTATAATGTCCACCACCAATATTAAACCCACATTATCTATTCTCTTCTGTTTTTTCAGAGCGTGGTTTAAAGCATCTTTACCTTGTGAATCTTGTGATAGGACTTCAAGTCTCTTGTTTATGTAGACCATTTTTGTTACTGACTTGGGAAGTACATTACAGGGTCAAGGGGGAAATAGATCAAAACACAGGTTAGAAATAAAAATTACAGTTATGGTGAAATTGTTAGGGGTGGTTAGTCTAGGATGTAGCAAACTAGTCAATATTTTATGTAATACAGGTAGGGTAGATATAAGAGATTATGTTCATTATATGTTTAATTTCCAGTTGTCTTCATTCTAATTTTTAGAATTATTCACTGTCCTTTCCCTATCCCAGGTCCTACATTTAAAATGGACTAAGTGGGAAAGGGTATGGGGCAAAATGATGATGATGGTAGGTAACATTTAGGGAGTACTTATTATACAGCAAGTACTAAGGAATTAGATTTTTCTCTTGGATAACCTAATAAAAAATGAACAAATTTTAAAAATGCAGAAAGATATTGTCAGTCTTTTGTTCAATACACAGTAACTGCTATTTGTAGAAATGATGCAAATAGAAAACGAATTAAAATTGGCTAAAATTTCATGGCACAAAGATCTTCAGAATTCACAAACTAATCAAAGCATCCTGTCTTTTTAGTTTATGCTAAAAACCTGAACATTTTATCTGGGAAAATCAAGGTGGGTAAAACAACCTAAGTAACACATGACAACTACCAGTTTATTTAAAAACTGGTAAATTTTCTTGGCTAAAAACTAATGGAGTGATAAATTCTTGATAATACTTAGGCATTCAAAATTTGACTTAGCAAAAGTGCATTTGGTAGAAATTATGGCTATAAAAGAAAACTTATTTTGACAAAACTGTAGTCATAAAATATAATACATAAAAAAGTGGCCGATGGGTTAAATCTTTGTTGTAAAGTTTACTTGAAAAAATAATCTTGAAGGTAATAATTCATTGTAATGAAAATAAAAATAGACAGTAATGGAGATGAGTTAAAAGTTAATTTCTGAAGGTTATTTTCTCTACAAAAATTACTTTTAAGATTATTCTCTTTGAATTAAATATTTTTATAAACATGAAGTCAAAATGTACCTAGATTCAAAATGGCAGCTTTGAAAAGTATCTTGTTCTGGGAGTATGGTGATGAATACTGTCAAAACACCCTCCTCTCAGGACTTTATAGTTTAGGCACATTAAATAATTTGTCACATAAATAATTGCTGAGATAATGCTGAGGTAACAAGGCAACTAGATCTAGTTTGGCAATCGGAAATTTAAACTATCCAGAAGGGTAAATAGAAGTTAATTTTTTTTTTTAAGTTTTACTTTATTTTTAGACAGAGGGGAAAGGAGGGAGAAAGAGAGGGAAAGAAACATCCATGTGTGGTTGCCTCTCACACACTCCCTACTGGGGACCCGGCCTGCAACCCAGGCATGTGCCCTGACTGGGAATCGAACCAGCAACCCTGTGGTTTACAGGCCAGCACTCAATCCACTGAGCCACACAAGCCAGTGCAAATAGAAGTTAATCTGTAGAACATGTGGGAGGGAGAGAAGTGGAAGATCCTTGGACTGGAACTAGCATGTTTTCTTTAAGACCACGAAGACTACTGGATTTTAAGTAAGATAGGCATATGACCATTTAGATGAAAAAACATAAAATATAGTAAATCTGGAAAATGGTATTAGGGAATAGAAGTGGCAGGAGAACATCTGAGTGGACCTATTGGGAAAACTCTACAGTGGTACAGTGGTTCAGAGATGAGGATGCTTGGCTTGTGCTCAAGGCTACAGCAGCTTGAATCCTTTCAGGGACTGATATAAAGTTCATTGGGCCATGCATTCTGGACACAGTTGATTTAGGCTATATATGAATCAATTGTTTTCTTAGAAAAAATCTGATCTGACAACTTTTTGTTGGAAGATAATCAAGACTCATTCTATAAATCCATGAATGTCAATGATGAAGATATGGATTATCCCTGACTGATGTGGCTCAGCAGATTGAGCACCAGTCTGCAAATCAAAGGGTCGTGGTTCAATTCCCAGTCAGGGCACATGCCTGACTTGCGGGCCAGGTCCCCAGTAGGGGGTGCACTAGAGGCAACCACACATTCATGTTTCCCTCCCTTCCCCCCTCTCTAAAAATAAATAAATTTAAAAAAAAGATATGGATTATCTAAATTCTAGTAGTCATGATGGATTTTTCAGGACTTTGGGAGATTCTTGGCTTGAAGATGTACAAATTTTATTTGCATGGACTTAGATTTTCTCTTCTGTTTGGTAGATATCTTCAGTAGAATGACTGGTTATAGTAGGTATATGTTTAACTTTTTAAGAGTCTGCCAAGCTGCTTTCCAAAGTGTTTGTACTGTTTACACATTCCTTGTAGCAGAATGCATGATATTTTCTGTGGCTTTACATCTTTGCTAACACTTGGTATGGTCAGGTTTCTTTACTATTCGTTAGCCTAATGTGCATATGGTGTTATTGTGTGTGTGTGTGTTTTTAAACAGTTTTATTGAGATATTATTTATATACCATGTAATTCTCTTGTATGATGTATACAATTCATGGTTTTTAGTATTTTCACATGTATGTGCAACTGTTACTACAGGCAATTTTAGAACATTTTCAGCACTTCAAAAAGAAATCCTGTGTATAGCTTTCACATTGCCCCCTCCTTCCCTCTACTCCTACTGTCAACCCCCAGCCCTAAGGCAACCACTAATCTTTTTGTCTCTATAGATTTCCCTGTCCCTGGACATTTCATATGAATAGAATCATATCATGTGTGGCCTTTTGTGACTGACTTCTTTTACTTACAGTGTTTTTAAGGTTCATCTATGTTGTAGCATATGTTAGTACTTTATTCCTTTTTATGGCCAAGTAATATTCCATTGTATGGCCATACCACATTTAGTCTATCCATTTGTCAATTGAATGGACATTTGGGTTGTTTCTGCCTTTGGGCTATTATGGGTAATCCTGCTGTTAATGTTCATGTACAAGTTTTTGTGTGAATATGTTTTTATTTTTCTTGGACATATATCTAGGAGTGGAATTGCTGTGTCATATGGTAACTATTTAATATGAAGAACTGCAGTGTTTTAATATGAAGAACTGTGATGTTTTCCACAGTGGCTGCACTGTTTGATATATTCCCACCAGCAGTGTTCCCAGTTTCTCCGTATTCTCACCACAGTTGTTATTATCTGACTTTTTTTTATTTTAATCATCCTTGTGGATGTTTGTATTGTGCATTTGTATTCTGGTTAAGAAATCTTTGCCTACTTCAAGGTTACAGGTACAGTTGACCCTCATACAACATGGAGTTAGGATTGCCAACTCCTCTGCACAGTTGAAAATCCGAGTATAACTTCTGACCCCTCCAAGACTTAACTGCTGGTAACTTACTGTTGACAAGAAGCCTTACTGATAACATAGCTGATTAACACGTATTTTGTATGTTATATGTATTTACTATTTTCTTACAGTAAAGTAAGCTAGAGAAATAAAATGTTATCAAGAAAGTCATAAGCAAGAGAAAATACATTTTCATCATTTATTGAAAGAATCTGTGTGTTAGTGGACCTGTGCAGTTTAAACCTGTGTTGTTCAGGGTCAACTGCATTTTCTCCTATGTTTTCCTGCACAGATTTGTAAAACGGCTTTACATTTAGGTCTGTGATCTATTTTGATTTAATTTTTGTATATAGGTGAGTTAATTCTACATTTAAATTTCTTGAAAAAATTTCTAATTTTTTTCCATATGGATATACAGTTGATTTATCAACATTTGTTGAAAAGACTTTCTTTTCCCCATTGAATTTGCTGCACCAGCTTTGCTGAGTATCAGTTGACCGTGTGTACACGTGCCAGTCCATATTTTGGCCCACTGTCCTGCTGCACTGACCTGTATGTCTTGTTTCCCTTTGGCCTGTTCCAAACTGTGTTCATTATTGTAGTGTGATAGCAAACCTAGATATCAGATGGGATAAGTTTTCCAGCTTTGTTCTTTTTAAAGATTGTTTTGGCTGTCTAGGTTCTTTACATTTCATATAAATTTTAGAATCTGCATGTTAATTTCTACCAAAAGCATCTCGGGATTTGATCGGTATTGTGTTCTTTAAGGAATCATTTTGGGGAGAATTTCTTTTTTAAAATTGAAAATTTCAACCCATGAAATATGGACTTTATATATTTAGATCTTTGTTAATTTCTTTCAGCACAGTTTTTAAATTTTCAGTGTAGAGGGTTTAGATGCCTTTTGTTAGATATTTTCTTAAGCATTTCATTTGTGTTTTTTTGGAGCTACTGTGAACAAACTTTTAAAAATTTATTTTTTCAATTATTTTATTTTATTTTATTTTTTTATTTTTTCAATTATTTTTTACTGGTCTGTGTGAATACAATTGATTTTTTACTTATGAACCTTGTAACCCGTGACCCTGCTAAGTGTGTTTTATTAGTTTTAGTCATTGGTTCTTCGATTTCCTGGGCATTTCTGTTGGGAACCGCCCTGCCTGGTTTCAGGAGCTGTAACCCCCACTAGCCCCCACCCCATGGCTAAGGCTGAGTGAGTGAACTTTGGACCATAAGCCACTGAGGAGACAAAGCTTATCTCCCTGGCAGGGGTGCCGCCTCTGCTCCTTTTACTTTACCCTGCCTGGCCCCCAATGCTTGGTCGGTTAGCCAATGATGGGTAAGATTCCTCAAGGGAGGGACGACCTAAGACAGGCATGATCACGAGGAGGCCCTCAGGGAAGGACTTGGGGGGCTATGGAGAAAGGGGGTGACAGATCCTAACCCCTCGGCTTGGACATAGCCTAAGTTCTCATTCTGTTTGCAAGAAGTCTTCTAATCTTTTGGCTGCCTTACTTCCCCTGCCTGACTTAAGCCTGAAACAATGCCTTAAGCTTGAAACAGTGCTGGAAGTGGGTGCCTTCCTGTGCTGGAAAGGTGGGTTCCCTAGGGTGATCAGGCCTAAGAAAGAATGCATAAAATCCTATGAAACCTACTTTGCTAATACCCTCAATTTAAATAATAAGGGACCAAGCAGGAGGTGAGTTTGTTCCCCAAAGTTTTATGGCCCTTTAACTGTCTGACCCTGACTCAGAATAAGCTCTCAGAGTTCTTTGAATGTTATCTATTGTTTAATCATTTCTGCCTGACAATGATTGATGAGCTTTATTCCTGTGCAAATTGAACCCAATAAAAGCTTGTCAAGGCAAGGGTCAGGGTGCTTTCCTCTTGAGAGGGTGGCTGAACCTTTTTCTCCTCTTGAGAGAGTAGCCTCACTATCCCTTTTCCTCCACTGGCCT
This sequence comes from Tonatia bakeri, assembly GCA_004024845.1. NCBI lineage: Eukaryota > Metazoa > Chordata > Mammalia > Chiroptera > Phyllostomidae > Tonatia > Tonatia bakeri. Next base: position 77,851 of record PVIA01005610.1, read on the forward strand.
CGGTAGTCTGTGTGAATTTGGTTTCTCATCCATAACTCTGTGGACCCCAGGAGCTGGGATCCGAGTCACATTTCTATGTAAATAATTTTATCTGCACATAAGTACAGTTTGATTTCTTCCTTTCTGATGTTTATGCTTTTTGTTTTTATTGCCTTATTGCAGTGGGTAGGGCTTCCAGGACATTGTTGATTAGAAGTGGTAAAGGGGGCATCCTTGTCTTATCCTGATCTCAGTGTCTTTTCTTTTCCTGTTTAAGTAAATGGTGCATTTAAAAAAAGTAATTATTTAGTTTTTGTTTTGTAAATTCTATTATTTTGAATTTTCTGGAATCAAGTGTGTATTTGGTAAAAGATGTAGGGCATGGGGCAATGAGATTTTGTGGTAACTAGAATGCCTGTTATCTTGCCACTGAAAATCCGGCATGCAAGTTAAATGAGAAACAGGAGCGAGGACTCAGTATGGGGCTGGTCTGTATCTCTCTTGGGGAAGCTGGTGTTTTAGCTGTAATGGCAAGGGGAAAATAGAGGAAGTAAGGCAGACCAGGGGGAGGTTTTGTGTAGTGCAAAGTGTGCTTGAATTAATAGATACATTATAGTGTTCCTGCTTCGTGACACTACAGGTTTAGAATATCATGCTCATGTCTTTCAACCTATTATGCTTATTTTTTTTGTTTTATCTTTAAAAGTTGAGGTATATAAGTTACATGCAGTAAAATGTAGTAGTCAGAAAATTATCAGTGATTTTTTTTGTCAATTGTATTCCCCAGCTCCAGAGGCAGAAGCACTTTTTGGTTTCTGTCATCAAACATCAGTTTCCCTATTGTGCAGTTGCTGGAGAATTTTCTGTTTGGATATGTGGGGCACACACACACATACACACAGGAACACCCCCAAAGCCAGAATTATTTATAGTGTATTTATTGTTACATATTTAACCTTTAGTCACAATTTTTTGCATACATAATTATAGTAGAAAAAGTCTGAATTTACTCACTACCCCAAAATAAACACAACTGCTACTGACACAGTATTTCTGTTGTCCTAAAAATACTCTACACTCCGCCTACTCATGCTTTCTTCACCCCTAGCGATCACGGACCCTTTTTACTGTCTCCATAGTTATGCCTTTTCCAGAATGTCATATATTGTTAGAATCACAAGGTATAAAATTACCTCTTCAATCATATGAGGGGGGACCCTCCCAAAAATGGAATTTGCTTCTAAAACATTGTGTATTTATTTTTACATGTCTAAACTTCAGTCACCTTCAAAGTACTTTCAATTTGATGTAATATACCTACCAAGACATTTTTCCCACTGCTCAAAACAGTTTTGAACTTGTTGATTTTGATGCCTTTTAGTGCTTCTGCCCTTTTTGTTTGTTTGTTTTACCGCTTCCACATCGGCAAAATATTTCCCTTTGAGGACTTTTTTCATCTGGTTCAACTGGGGAATCAATAAAAGCCCCTCGGGGCAAGATATGGTGAATAGGAAGGGTGGGGTGTTGGGAACTGCCTTGGCTAGTATCAGAAGCTGTAACCCCCACCAAGGCTAAGGCTGAGGGAACGACCTTGGAACCGTAAGCCAGCAAGGAGACAAAAGCTTCTCTCCCTGGCAGGAGCACCGCTTCTGCTCCTTTTACTTCACCCTGCCTGGTCCCCAGTGCTTGGTCAGTTAGCCAATGACAGGTAAGATTCCCCAAGGGGAGAATGACCTAAGACAGGCACGATCATGTGGGAGGCCCCCAAGGAAGGACTTTAAGGGGTACAGCAAAAGGGGGTGATGGACCCTCGCCCCTTGGCTTTGACAAAGCCTGAGTTCTCATTGTCTATGAGAAAATCTCCTAATCTCTTGGCTGCCTTACTTCCCTTGCTCCATCTAAGCCTGAAACAATGACAGGGTAGTGAAGCCCTGTGCTGGGAAGGGTGGGTTCCCCGGGTGATCAGGCCTAAGAAAGAATATGTAAAATCCTATGAAACCTGCTTTGTTTAGAATGCTCTCAATAGAATGGAAGGGTCCAAGGAAGAAGTAAGTTTGTTCCTTAAAGTCTTTTACAGCTCTTTGACCCTCACTCAAAATAGGCCCTCAGACTTCCTTGTTGTCTATTGTTTGATCCTTTCTTCCTGGCAATGAGTAATGAGCTTTACCTGAATTCTTATGGAAACGAACCCAATAAAAAGCCTCTGTGGTGGGGGAACTCGGTATTCCCCACTAGAGAGAGTGGCCATTCCGTTCCTACTTCCCCACAGGACCTGGTTGTCTATGTGTATGTTTTTCTCATGTGTCGACGAGCCATCCGCAGCATTCCGCGGTCACTGCCGGTCAGTGGCCATGTCAGTGGGGCACAGGGGTCATGCCAGTTTTTTTGTCAAAAACTGCTGAACACTCAGCAGGGTGTGGGCAGGTACACTCGTAAATCACCCATCATGAAATGTGTAAATGCATTGAGAGTCTTCAAAAACAAAATTCACTGAAGCTGAATGCAGCCTCTCACAACAACGCCGGCTGGTACACTGATACAGATAGGTTCCTAGGGACACTCACCTTGGGGCGGCATGGGGGGTAATTCTGTACTACAAGGGGCCTACCCTCCAGAAGATAATTTCATTCTTTTGGGTCCCCCTCATATACATATATTTGGCTTGGCAGTTTTTAAATTGAAGTATAATTGACATACTAATTTCAGTTGGACAATGTAATGTTTTATATGTATTGTGAAATTATCACCACAGTAAGTCCAGGTAACATGGGATGTGTTTTTATAAAGTGATTCTGGAAGTGTCTTTGAGAAAAGTACAGGCTTTTGTAAGAAGGAACTTTTTAAGTTTTTGATTATATACTACTGAATTCTTAGAATCAGTGGCCCAGCCTGAGTCCTCTGTAACTCGGAAACAAAAGTATTTTCATAAAGTTTAGTCTCATTGCTACTTTGCTGTTTTACATTTGTTTGTTTTTGAAGAAACTGCAGATATTTTTTTCAGACAATTCTGTGATATTATTTTAGTTTTCTTGACTTGTGTCACTGTTAATGAAATCAGTTGTTCAAATGTGTGATTTCAGATATTTTCCCAGCAATTTTGAAATATTATTTTTAATCCCTAGAGTTTTAAGATGTTTTCAATGATTATTATGTTATTCTCCCTCAACTGAGTTTATATGATTTTGAGATAAAAAATTTATATTCAGCCCCAGCTGGTGTAGCTCAGTGGATTGAGTGCAGGCCTGTGAACCAAAGGGTTACAGGTTTGATTCCCAGTCAGGGCACATGCCTGGGTTGCAGACCAGTTCCCCAGTAGGGGGCATGCAGAGGCAATCACACATTGATGTTTCTCTACCTCTCTCCCTCCTTTCCTCTCTTTCTCTAAATAAATAAATAAATAAAATCTTTAAAAAAGAAAAAACACTGCTTAAAAAAATTATATTCATTGCACTCATGGTAATGCCAGCACCAGACATTTGAATATCTCAGTTTGTAAAATGCTAACATGATAGGGTCAAATCATGTTACATAATTTGACTGCAGTCTGATTTTCTTGTGTATTTTTTTGTTTGAATGACCTTACTTTTAAGTATTAAAGTGATCTTTAGTAATGTGGTTTTTATTTTATTTTTCTATTCTAGTTTATTCAGCCCCTAAAGGAATAACAGTGCCTAAGGGACAAGAAGTGGAACCTGATAGTCTGGTTAAATATTTCACTGTTGTTTGGTGTAAGGCTTCAAAGAAAAAACACAAAAAGTGGGAAGGTGATGCTGTTCTTATTGTCAAAGGAAATTCGCTTACATTAAAGGACTTGGAAGGCAAAGACATTGGAAGAGGTACTGTGATATTATTTAATGTTTGTGATTTGGCCTAAAATTAGGCTATATCTCTGGTTATATAATTGAAATCTAATTGGGTTTTATAAAGGGATAGATTAAGATGTTCTTTAATTGACTTTTATGTCTAAATTAGCTCATAAACAAAATGATGTCATGATATTTAGTCTTATGTGTACTAGCTCAGTAAGGCAATCCCTATCTCATGATTTCATTTTCTCCAAACACTGATTTTCTCAAAAAATCAAGTGGTCAGCCCTGATTGGTGTGGCTCAGTGGGTTAGATGTCATCCTGCAAACTGAAAGGTCCCGTATTGGGCACCCGTCAGGGCACATGTCTGGGCTGCAGGCCAGGTGCCTGGTTGGGGACTGATGTTTCCTCTTTCTCCTTTTCTCCCTCCCTTTTCCTCTCTAAAATAAGCAAACAAATAAATAAATAAAATCTTTAAAAAATATCAAATGGTCAGCCAGGTATATACAGTTTGGCATTTTTCTGACATTAAGCAATTTGTCTTAGTGCACTCCCCCTCCGCCCCTCTACTTTTTCTTTGCAGAATGTTAAGTGCTTAAAATTTTAAAAGGTGTTGTTATCAGGAGAGGAATGAAATCTAATTTCAATAATGTCAAATAAAATTTTGAAAAAAACAAGGAGATAATAGTGAGACATGACCTAGATTGTACCTTTAAATTGGAGGTCTACTATAAAATGTTGTCAGCAGGATTTATACTAAGACAGATTAGCCCACAGATTCAGAATGCCTCACACCCACCATGGTTTTTTGCATTGATTCTTAATGTTCAATTTTGAGTGTGACTCATAATTATAAAATCTGTTCTACATGTTTATTCATTCATTTAAAAATTTCATAGTTTATTGTTTTTAGTAACTTATGTGTCAAGCACTATGCTAAGAGTAAACTTGAAGATGAATATTATTTATAGTTTAGTGGGGATAGGCCAATATAAATGATAGTTAGGAAGCAATAAGATAATTATTTCAATGAGAATTTTACTAAGTGCAATAGGATTATACATGTAACAACCATTTATGTCCGCCTGGGAGACTAGGGGAAAACTTCATAGGTGTGATTATGTAAGGTAGTGTTTGAAGGATGAATAGTTTTGTGTTGGGCATAAGCTAAGTACACGTACAAGAGGAAATAGCATATGCAAAGGCACACAGGCAGGAGAGGATTAAAAGTAGTTCAAAGTTTCATGAATGTAGTATATGAAGGCCATTGACAGTGACAAAAGTTGAGGCAAAACTACATTATCTGCAACAGATGTTTTTAAATTTTTTTAAAAGATTTTATTTATTTATTTTTAGAGAGGGAAGGGAGGGAGAAAGAGAAAGAGGGGGAAACATCAATGTGCGGTTGCTAGGAACTGTGGCCTGCAACCCAGGCATGTGCCCTGACTGGGAATTGAACCTGCGATGCTTTGGTTCACAGCCCGCGCTCAATCCACTGAGCTACGGCAGCCAGGGCTAAATTTTAAAAATTTTGAACAACTATCTCCAGTGTTGCTCAGCATTTAGAGGAATTAAAAAAATTGCAACACACATTCATTGCATGGTGTTGGTTAAGAGAGATAAGGGCTGGATTTTTGGAGAACTTGTTCATGCTTTTTAGTCAGATTCGAAAGCCAACTAGAGAGGTAAAAATTATCAAAATTACCCGAGAATATCTCTTACCCATAAATTATACTGTACACGAATTTGTGTATGTATGGTTCATAATATAATAATGTTTAAGTTGCAAGTAGCAAAAAGTACAAATTAGGTTTAAAACAGTTTTTTTCCTCCCTATCTATACAAGTTAGAGTCATATAAGGTGCTTTTAAAAAATACCAGTGCTTAGGCTGTGACCTCTGAGACTGTGATTTGGCCTGAAGGATGGGGAGAGGGACTGGATGTATGTATATTTCAGGTTTCCAGGTGATTCTAATATCCAGCAGTGGTTGAGAACCACCAATTTAAATATTAAAGGTGATTTGATTGACTTTCAAAGTGAAAACATTCAAACATAAGATTTAGTTGCTTAATTTATAAACAGTAATAAATATATCAACCTCGAGTTAATAATGCAAGTTTTGGCTTGTAATTAAGGCAGTTTTTCCTTTAAATAAAGTGGATATACAGTATTTAAATACTGTTGTTATAGGGCTAGACACTGGGAAACTCCAGCACCGACGGCTGCAGTGCTGCAGTGGCTGACAGCTTGTGATGATGAGAATGGCTCAACTGGCCATTTTCACACAATACCCAGAGAAAACAGTGTGGGAAACAACGCTTGGGAGTTTGAAGAACACTGTCTAGAGATTTAAAGATGTTTGAGAAAGTTATCACTACGGATCAAAAGTGAAATGAGAGATCCTAGAGTTACAGAGATTTCTAGAGATGCCTCAAAATTAATTTTATTCTTGTCTCCTATTTCCATACTGAGATTAACAGTACAGTCGGCCCTCTGTATCTGTGGGTTTTGTATCCCTGGATTTAACCAATTTTAGATAGAAAATATTTGAAGAAAAAAAAATCCCAGAAAGTTCCAAAAAGCAGAACTTGAATTTGCATGTGCCAGGTCCTGCGCTGAATCCACATGAACGAAGTGATGTGTAGGAATGCCTTGTGTAACCTGTATGCTAGGTTGTATGAAAATACTGCACTGTTTTGTATAAGGGACTTGAGCATCTACAGATTTTGGTATCTTGGGCAGGGAGTGGGGGAGAAGGTGCTGGAGCCAGTCCCCCACAGATACCAAGGAATGAATATGACCGGATTCCACAGTCCCCCCTTATCCTTGGTTTCACTTTCTGAGGTTCAGTTACACCTGGTCAACCATGGTTTGAAAATGTTATCAATAAATGGAAAGCTCCAGAAATAAACAGTTTATAAGTTTTAAATTGTGTGCTTCTCTGAGTAGTATGACGAATTCTTGGGCTATCCTGTTCCATCTTGTCCAGGATGTGAACCATCCTTTTGTCCAGAGTATCTTTGTTGTATCTGTTACCTGCCCTTTAGTCCCTTAGTAGCCTCCTAGGCCGTGCAGGTACAGTCGTGCTTATTTTCAAGTAACTCATATACTTAACAATGACCCCAAAGCACAAGAGGGTAGATGCTTTCTTTAAGTGAAAAGGTAGAAGTTCTTGGCTTAATAAGGTATTTTGCCATCTCAGATCATCACAAAAAGGAGGGTGAGTGTAATACAATAAGATATTTTGGGAGAGAGAGAAAGAGGCCACATGCACATAACTTTACAGTATATTATACCGTATTTTCTGTACCATAAGACGCACCTAGGTTTTAGAGGAGGAAAACAGGAAAAAAAATTTTGAAGCAAAAAATGTGGTAAAATATTTAATAAGATGAATAACATAATATTTCACCAATGTAAATGTAAACAGCAGTATTAACCATTCCTCCAAATTGTGGAGGAGGGGTGTGTCTCATCTGAAAAATATGGTAGTTCTAATTATTAGTTATTGTTAATTTCTTACTATACCTAATTTATAAATTAAATTTAATAATAGGTATGTATATATAGGTAAAAACATAGTATATATAGGGCTTGGTTTTATGCATGGTTTTAAGCAACCAGAGGGGGTCTTGGAACATAACCTCCATGGAAAAGGGGGGGCTACTGTATATGAAGATAAACCTGTAATGTTCGTTAATGTGGAGAGGTCAAGACTATGATTGAATTCAGGTAGTTCGGGGTGTAGAGCAATTGGTCTTTGGCATTTAAGAACACCACCTAACTAATTTTTTCATATATTGGAGCATTAAAATTAAAAAGTGCTCCATTATAAATCATTTAGGAATATATAGAAATTACCAGTTGATACAGATCGTAAGTTTTAGCCCAGTTTTAATAGGGCACATTTTGGCAATTTCCAGCTAGTTTAAAAAGGCCCTATTTTCTAAAATGTGAATGTTCTATTTTTTAAAGTTTTAAAAAAGTTTGTTGTCTGCCAGGGGTGTCCAACCTGCAGCCCATGGGCCGCACATGGCCCAGAATGGCTATGAATGTGGCCCAACACAAAGTCGTAAATCTACTTTTAAATTTACCTTTCTTTTTTGCTCAGTAGTTTTCATTAGTGTTTGTGTATTTAATGTGTGGCTCAAGACAACTCTTCTTCCGGTGTGGCCCAGAGACGCCAACAGGTTGGACACCCCTGGCACAGTTCTTGCCCCGCTGTAGTCACGCAATACCTATGTATTTAATGTAGACAGGCATAGGAATCTAAAACTTCATCAATAGCTATCTAGTTAAGGGGCTCATTTTGAGCAAAGTCTGACTTCCTCATCTACATTTCATCAGCATCTTACACATGGCAACACTTAATGATGTCTGTTGAATTAATAATAATTCAAACAAGCCTGATCTATTAAAATGTCCCACTTTTTACTCAGAGCTAGATCTCTAATGATCAGTGGGCTCTTGCGACAGCTGTGTTTTAACCTCCCTGTCTCATGCGGAACAGTGTGGCAATGGTTGTGGGAGCTGATGCTTTTATCGCTAGTTGTCCTTCACACTTCCAGCTTTTGTGAGTGGAAATAGGGATGCCATGGTGTTTCTCTGTTTTGTTGCTAAGGAAGGGGGGTCTGTCTAGCAATCTAAACTCTTTTCTTGTCTTGATTTTCTACAGAGATGGTAAACCTATAAGAGTACATACAGTAGGCTTTATTTTCAACAGTTAAAAAAACCCTTGCATTCTCTAAATCTTGGCTAATTTTTATAGTTATATTATTTATTTTTTTCTGGTATCTTAGTGTTTTTTGTTTCCCCCCCCCCAAAAAATGATAAATTTTATTTTCATTCTGGCTGATGGGTTGTACCAGGCTGTTTGGATTCAAAGCAGTTTTCATTCTGTACAGTTATGAGAAGGTGACTGTGGTATCATTGATTGCCATCTTAGAGTGTCAGTAAAATAAATTAACTTTTTTTGTTCTCAATTTAAAGGCACTGGATATAAATTCAAAGAGCTTGAAAAGATTGAAGAGGGCCATACAATGATGATTGGTGGAAAAGAAATAGAAGTCATGGGTGTGATCTCCCCAGATGATTTCAGCAGTGGCAGGTGTTTCCAGCTTGGAGGAGGAAGTCCTGCTGTATCGAGTTCTTCTCAGGCTGCCAACAAGTGTTTCTCTAACCCTTTAAAAAGTGTCTGTAAACCAGGTTCAAAGGAGAATAGGCAGAACAGTTTTCAAAATTGCAAACCACGCCATGACCCACATGCCCCAAGTAAGATTTAAAAAATAGTTTCAATATTCTGTTTTTCCTGTCAAAAGATTTTTGGTGTGTGAATTTAAAGTTGAAATTTTCTTATGAAGTTGTCAGGTGAGCCCTGACTGTTGTGGCTCAGTGGTTGGGTGTTGATCTGTAAACCGAAAGGTTGGTCTGCCTGTTCGATTCTGGGTCAGGGCACGTGCCTGGTTTGTGGACCAGGTCCCTGGTTGGGGGCATGCAAGAGGCAACCAATCCATGCTTCTCTTGCACATGGAGTTTCTCTCCCTCTCTATCTCCCTCCCTCACCTCTCTCTAAAAATACAATAAATAAATAAAATCTTAGAACAATGTTTTCAGGTGAAAGTATATATTATTCGTCAGATCTACAGTCTGATTAGAGGTAATGCTGATGTTGAATAACAGTATATAGTTTGAGAATTATTTTATAAGTAAATTTACAATTCCAGGAAACAGTAATCAAAATTCTGTACATGCATTGAAAGAAAATATGCAAATTATAGATGTATGCACACATAATTACATGTGTATGATTTTGGATAAAGTCTGACATTTAGTAAGGGGAAAATTAGTAAATTCATGAGTCAGGATTATGTTTTTTATATTTCCATTTTGAAGACTGTGTCTTGATTACATTGTGTTATTAAAATATTACTAAGATGTCATGTAAAGAATTCACACTTTACTAGTGAAAATTTAGTTTAATCAGTTAATTTTCACATTAATGAATTTAATTACAAATCACACTAAAAAATGAAACAGCCTGTTTTTTTAAATCTTTTTCTATTTTATTTATAAAATTTGGTTATTCACTCAACAAGTGTTTCTTGAGTATCTTTTTGTAACAGGCCCAGAGGTAAAACTCACTAGAGCTTCTCATGTGGGGAGGAGACAGATAGGTCTATCTGAGTTATACTTAGTGGAGTAGTTGGAGGATAGACTAGGCATTTTTCGTAACAGTAGTAAAATGAAAGTGAACAAAGGAACATAATTATTTTACCCTTTTGCAAATATTAATGAAAACAGAATTTTTGAAGTAAAGGGGACTTCGAGATCACTTAGATCAATTACTTCAGAAGCTGAGGCCCAGAAAGATGAACTGACTTGTCTAAATTCAAGTAATTATTGGCATAATTAGGATAAAAACCCCAACTTAAAAATTTCCACCTTTATATGAACTTACTGAGACTGAATGGAAATATAGACAGTGGAAGTTTATGCTTCTGTTTTTTTTCTTTATCTACATATTTTGTCATACCTGCTCTTTTAACAAGCTTCCTTCTTTCCTTTATTGTCCTTTGCCTTTATTTTCCTGTTACATAATAGAGGGCGGTGGGGGATGAACATGAATGCTTATTTAGAGACGTGAGTTAGAATCCTGGTTTTGCTATTGAACTAACCAGTTCTTTGACCTCTTGGGGTAGTTACTTCCCTCACTAATGTTTTCTTACTCCTGTGTAAAATGTAGATTCTAGTAGCTGTTGTACCTTAGAGACTCAGCGTGCCTGGTATATGCTGTATGCAATAAATATTTGTTGACTGAGTGAATGAAAAATTTTATTGTAATGATTTATATATGTGTGTACATGTGTAAATGATATATGATTGATCATTCTCATTTATTTTATCTTGCCAAGGGTAGAAATAGGTTGTAGACATAAAACTAAAGCATGAGAGGTTTTGTTAGCATTAAATGCTGCCTCACTGTGAAGGTAGAGGGGCATCTTAAAGTTTGAACTGGTGTCCCATCATCATGGTAGACTGATGATCTTCAAGGCGGGCACTTTGTTAGGTGACTACACACAGTCCCTCTGACCTGAGCAGTACAGTTCTTCCTCTTCTCCTTTTCTTCCTTTGTCCTTGTTTTTCAAAGATTTTATTTATTTGTTTTTAGAGAGAGGGGAAAGGAGGGAGAAAGAGAGGGAGAGAAACATCAATGTGTGGTTTCCTTTCTGCACCCCTGGCTGGGGGACCTGGCCCACAACCCAGGAATGTGCCCTGACTGGGCATCAAACGGGAGACCCTTTGCTTCGCAGTCCGGTGCTCAATCTACTGAGCCACACCAGCCAGGGTCCCTTTGTCCTTTTTAAAGGATAGAATAAGTGGGACTTTTTTTTTTTGTTGTTGGAAATCCACAAGGAATGTCCTCTTGCTTTGCTTCTGGGATATAGAGGAAAGCCAAGGGCTGAGTTTTCCATTTTCACTTCCTAATCCCCTACCTGCCAAGAATGAACCTCAAAATGAGAATTCTTTTTACTTGCTCAGAAGCCTAGGAAGATCTACAGAAAACTTTTCTCTGGGTAACTGTTAATGGTAAACACAACTAAATTTTCATTCCTGTGACCATCTATTTCCTCATTGATGGATATTTATTTGAACTACAGGAACCTATTTTTTATCTTCCTGCCTCATCTCCTGTCTTTCTCTCTTTTTCTTTTCATTTGTCTCCTTTTAAAAATCTATTTCATTTTTAACCATGGTGTAGACATATAAATATATTAAAAAATAATTTTGATGAATTTATTATGTAATATCAGATTTATCAGTTGAGACTTGCTATTTAGTTGTATTTGCTTTTGTATTTTTGGTGGTATTTTAATAAATCTTTTAAATTGTATTAGCATATTTCTGAAGAATTACATTATTATTCTATGGTTACTTCCTACTGCTTTGCAAAGATTCATAAGATTGACATTCATGAATATAGTAATTAACTTGAAGCAAATGATGGTGGTGAAGTCAAGGGAAAATTCTCAATTTTTCTGATTAATAGCAGTGGTCATTGTTAGTGTGTACAGTACTGAACATAAAGGGAGCCTTTGTGTTAAATTCAGGGAGCCTTTCCCGAATGAGAAGCTGTGAGCATTAGCAAGCATATCTTGGCAAAATTCCAGCTTATGCTTTTTGTTGGAAATAGTTCTTTTTGCTTTGAGTACTGAACTATTAAATGTCATGGCTTAGTGAATTTCTTAATAGACAATAGTGAATTTCAGTGGTTTCAGAGCACTTCGAGTATATGAAATTTGGAAAACTATTTGTAATTCTTTGTAGGAAATCTTACATCAGTAATACATGAGATTTTATTTTTAAATTTTGTACTCTTGCTTAGCACTAGTATTACTAAATTTGAAGCTTTGTGGGTTTGTTTTTTTTTTTTTGCCAAAAATAATCACAAACAGTTCTATCTTATGAGTAAAGCAAGAGAATGTAGTTGCTAACAAAGGGAAATTGCAGTGCATTTATAATTACAGTTTTATCTTTTTCTTAAGATTCCCTTGTTATGCCACGACCCGGCAGTGATCATCAGTGGGTATTCAATAAGAACCGTTTCCCTGTTGTGGATGTTGTGGCGGATCCTTACCTTGCACATCATCTGCGACCACATCAGAAAGAGGGAGTCGTATTCCTTTATGAATGTGTGATGGGAATGAGGTGGGAAAATGAATCATTTGTTGAGTCTAATCTGAGTTTTGATTTAGTCTGTGATATGGTTTTCTAGGGAAAGCCTGATTATAATGATTCTCAGAGGGTCCATCTTAAATTTAGTTGGAACGGTGAGTGATGCTTACTGTGTTCCTTTATTCCAAAAGTGGTTCTTCATGTGTGTGCTAGCCATCTTGCTAGGAGCCGGGCATACAGGAGTCAGGACTGTAGTCCTCACTCTTTATTTGAAGAAACAAATAAATGCAGTCGACCTTAATGTGGTACAATAAGAGCTCACCACTAGTGTGGTAAAGGGGTATGCGTACGAAGTGGAAGAAGCCTTAATTCCTCTTGTGACAGTTTTAGAAAAAGGTTTTCTTCCTATCTCACCTCTACTCCAAAAAAAAGGATCTCTCCTTTTAAACTGAGCTTTCTGTTTAAGAATTCTAGTATTCTCTCTTAAAGATATGATAAAAGGCCACCCCTCCACATAAAAAAAAAAACAACAACAACTCAGGAAATAAGAATCAAATGTCCCTGCTAACATCTTGGTATATTTCTTTCCAGTTCTTTTTCCTTTTTCTTTTTAATCCTCACATGAGGGTATGTTACTGGTTTTAGAGAGAGAGAAAGACAGAAATGTAAATGGGTTGCCTACCACATGGGCTCCAACTGGGGATCAAGCCCGCATCCTAGGCATGTGCCCCGACTGGGGATGGAACCTGTAACCTTTTGGTGGACAGGAGCACGCTCCAAGCAACTGAGCCACCCAGGCAAGGCTGTTTTGTTTTTAATGTAGGCCCTTAATTTTTAAATTGGTCATTTAATAGGGAGTTGGGAACGTCAATTCCCCCAAACTCGAATGGTGACAGTTTAAGGGAATGCTGTCTCCAGGAAATTGTTTAGGCTCGTTCTCTCACAGATTTGCTCTTCTCTTTGGAGATCTTATCTCAGTTTGGCCTGGGAATCATCTTTGATTTCTTCTCTTCCACCTTCTAAATCTAATCAGTCCCAAACTTTTAATTTTTTTGACCTTCTAAGTATGATTTGATTTGTAATCTTTTCTGGCACCCCACTGTGACATCTGTGGTAACTGATGTGATCAAATTATACTTTATCTGGATTATTATAGTGACTCTTAATTTGTGTATCTGCTTCTCATGCTCTTTAAATCCATTCTGCGTATCTCCACCAGCTTGATATTTCTGAAAACATGGCATTCCCTTGCTTAAAATCATTTAGACTTTCAGAAGTGAGAGCACTGTTTGCTGATGTATGATATGCACCACACTGGTGGTGTGTGGGGTCATTTTAGGTATACCTGAGAAGCCTTGTGTTTTAATTTTAATAGTAGCATATTTCAGCTAATGTATTATTAGGGGAAAAAAGCACATTTAACTTCTGGTTTCAGAGATAAATTAAGCCTCGGAAGTTTTCAAATAAATTTAAATTAAAAGTGCTGATTTGAAGAAAAATAATAAATGATAACATATGGCAAAAGTTGTGACAGTAGTCGTGAAAGACCGGTGTTTGGGAGACTGACCTACAAGATACCGTCTGAGCTTTTAGGGACAAGCATCCTTATCCTTTGCCCTCTGCCTGTCTTGCCCGGTTCATAGCCTTGTGTTTCTGTGCTTGGCATTCAGTTCAAGTTCCAGCTACACTGAGCTACTCCATTTGTGTAGTGAACTATTCACCATTTAGAACTCTGCTCAAGGTGCATCTTCTCAGTGAAGCCTTTCTTGCTGTCTTCCCTTCACCATGAAAGGATGGATCATTATTTTCTCTCTGTCACTCAACTGGCGTTTGGTCTTGCCTTGGCAGATTATTGATTGCAAATGATAATAGGGGCTGCAGTTCACGTTTATAATTTTATTTCTGTACTTTGAAATGGAAAACAGATACAAAATTGCTTTTTGGTTATTTTTAGCAGTAAGGAATAGAATGATTAACAAACTATACTTGTTTTTGATAATATTCTTAATTCCCTTGGACTTTGTAAGTTTTTAAATATACACATCAAAGGGGTTTAAAAACTATAAAGTGGTATGAAATACCACTTATAATATTCCTTATAAAATATTTAATTTAAATTGCATTAACTTAGTAGATCTGTAGGATAACATTCTTACCAAGTTATGTATATTAGATTAAGTATTTAATGCTTAATATTTCTTGTAGTACAGGGAGAAATTTTTGGTTGAGGTTTTTGTTTACACCAGAGTTGTATAAATACAGCTCAATAGCTTTTGCTGGTTAAGGTTACAATATATTTTAATTGTTTTGATACCTAATATCAAAACTTATAAAAATTGGTAAACTGTTAGTGATGAAAAGCAGTTAAAATATTCAAATGTAGATACAAAACTGATATTCTAGTCTTTCTAAATATATACATATAATAGTAACAGATGATTTAGATTCAACTCTCTAATTTAGATTTGTTTTAGTAATTTTGTACGTAATAAATATATAATGGATATAATTATCAAAGATGCAAAAGAGATATGTCGTACACCAGCTGAATGAAAAACTAGAAAAAATGTTTAGGGGATAGAATTCGTTTTAATTACAAAATACCAGTTTCTGGTTCTTGACTAATAAGTAATGATGTTAGGGACATAAAATATTTTCCTATTGTGATTAAAGAATTATAATTACTTTCTAACAGAGTGAATGGCAGATGTGGAGCTATTCTTGCTGATGAAATGGGTCTGGGGAAGACATTGCAATGTATTTCGCTCATCTGGACTCTGCAGTGTCAGGGACCCTATGGAGGCAAACCAATAATAAAGAAGACGCTTATTGTCACACCTGGAAGCTTGGTGAAAAATTGGAGGAAAGAATTTCAAAAATGGTTAGGAAGTGAAAGGATCAAGATATTTACTGTAGATCAGGTAAGAGACTTAAAGGTTTAACCTTGGTCATCTTCTAAATTTAGTTTTTCAAATCGATACTGCAATTTTCACTCTCTCTACACAAGTTTTTTTCCAAGTGTATGTAACTCTCCACCTCCTTTTCAGAAAAATGGAATCTTGGCATATAATATGGCTTTTAGTTAATGTATTCTAATACTTGATTAATGGCTGTGAGAAGTATGCTCCTTAAGTTTTATTTCAGTTTCTTCCCATGATTTGCTAAATGTTTTCCTTTTTTTTTAGGACCACAGAGTAGAAGAATTCATCAAATCTCCATTTTATTCTGTCCTGATCATTAGTTATGAAATGTTACTTCGTTCCTTGGATCAAATTAAGAGCATAAAATTTGATCTTCTAATCTGCGATGAAGGTCATCGTTTGAAGAACAGTGCAATTAAGACAACTACAGCCCTCATTAGCCTCTCTTGTGAGAAAAGAGTAATCCTAACTGGTCAGTATTTACTTTTAGGAAGATGTGATGGAATCGTTGCCTAGTGCACGTATAAGACTTGTATTGTGATGTTTAGCATCCAGAGAATCCATGGTGTTGGATAGAGTTCACGTTAATAAACCTGTGATCATTGAGCCTTGGTAGGATTGAATTTTCAAATACCTATGTAATTTTCTGCACCCCAGATTTTTGGATTTTGAGGAATAAACAATGGTATCATGGCAAAGAATGTAGGGGATGGTGGTGGACTACCTGTGCCTGGTTCCCAAATCTCCCATTTATAGTTGTGCAACTTTGGGCAGGTTATTTAACTTCTCTGTACCTCAGTTTCCTTCTCTGTGAGGTAGGGATAATAGTACCATCTACTTCATGGAGTTGTGAGGGTAAAAGAGTGAATTCATATCAAGGTCGTAGAAGACTGTCTGACACATGATAAGTGTTTAATAAAATATTGGTTATTTTTATATGTGTATGTGTCCCATGCACATAGTTCACTGCTAGCCAAAGTTTCTGATCCGCAGAATTGGGAAAGGTAGGATGAACTGTCATTTTCTACCCACTCCTTTATAGCTTAAGGCTTACATTAAAACCAGGCCTGAGTAGCTCAGTGTAGCTTTTCTTCCACACCTCACCTTGGTCTTGTGAGGCCTTTTCAATTTGCAGTCTGGCAGAAGAAAGAAGAGAGTTCCATTCATTGCTAGTATTTACAATCACTCCATTTTCTACTCAAGGCTTCATTTCCCTGTCATCTCAGTTCTTTTGGAAGGAATGGGCAGGGCATGGTTGTTCTGATTATGTCACGATCTCTTGTGTCATTTTGTCCTTTTGTCCTTTTTGCACATCAGTGCTCTTCTTTGAAGTGAAAGTGAGGAGAGGGAAGAGGTGAGACCAACAGCTTGTTCCTCAACAGGTTTGGGGTAGAAGCGTGCTCTAGAGCAGCAGAGAAAACTCTTCCCCTTCTGTTCTCCCTTGGGTGGCATGGGGAGGCTGACCCCTCTTTAACTAATACATGGTCATTTGACTTTGTGTAGTAGCTAACCCTTACTACTACATCAGTCATTGACAAAGGGTGGGACTATCATGATTGGCTTGGACTCATCACTTGGGTGGATGAACGTTTGGACGCCAACCACATAGATCCTTAAAACTTTCCCTTTTTCTTCTTATTTTTCCCATTCTCCTTATTTTTATTAGTCATTATCATGGATTTTATTTCAAAGGCTTAACAAAATACATACTGACATAAATATATTTATTCTAGTCTTAATATGTGTCTAAAAATGCAGAACCGACTAAATATCTTAAAAGGTGAGTAAGCATGGTCCAACCTGGTATTGACCCGTATAATTTTGAGGGAAGTGATCACTAAACTCTCTGGCATTTTAAAATTCTTAATCACTCATATTAATGATGTAAGTGCATTTGTTATACTAGTTTTATTATTTATAACTTTGGACAACTTTTTCTAGTCTGTTACTAAAAGTCATCTGACATAGTGTTGGCCTATGCTGATTTATATATTCTTTTAATATTGTAATTACTGAAACATGCTAATTTTTTAAAAAATTTGTCAAAGTGATTAAGTATGTAATATATGCAGGGTATATTACTCCATTTCAGTCTGTCAACCTTTAGGATTAGCGAGAATCCTAAGTTGATCTGATGGCTTTGAAAGGCGGTGGTCGGTGCCATTCACTGAGTGTCCGCTAAGTGTCAGGCACTGGGCTGGGCACTTCACATGTGTTGTCTCTAATTTTCTTTTTGTAATACCACTAGGAAATTATTATCTTTTCACTTTTATAAGTGAAAAAAATCCTAAGTTTAACTTAAAAGAGCTGAGGCAATTTGTCCAAAGTCACACAGTTCTAAAATATTAAGAATTACTGAGGGCTGTGGAACATTTGTTATGCTCTAGACCCTATTCTAAGTATATAGTATATGGATTAACTCATTTGACCCATACAACCCTGGGAGCTACTATTATTATCCCCATTTTGCAAATAATAAAACTGGGGTGAGTGACTTGCTCAGAGTCACTCAGAGAGTAAGTGATGTAGGTGGGATTTGAACCCAAGCAGACTCCAGAACTTGCACTCAGCCACTATACAATACTAAAAAAGAATTTAATATACAGTTAAAACTAGAGTTAAAAATTTATATAATTATTAATATAATTTTTTCAACTTGATTTGACTGCTCTTTTGTCCTCTATTTTAGGGACTTGGCTTACATTTAGTCCTCTTATTGGAGAACGTACAAATTTCTATATAGACCTGTGATTGTAAAACCCAAACTTGACCTCATTACTTTGATCTCTTTAGGTACCCCAGTTCAGAATGATCTGCAAGAATTTTTTGCGTTAATTGATTTTGTAAATCCGGGAATATTAGGCTCTTTGTCATCTTACAGAAAAATATATGAAGAACCCATTATTATATCGAGACAACCTTCTGCTTCTGAGGTATAATTTATTTTAATAAAGTTAGGTTAAAAACAACAGTATCAAAAGAGTAGTATGTCTGGAAAAATTATAACTTGGGTAAATTTAATCTAGGAAAAATTAAATTAGTATAGTAAATTTTTCCCCCTCACAATCCTTCAACTCCTGTATTCCGTATTTTAGATAATAGCACTTTCAAAAATTTGTATAAATAGGCACTTCACAAAGAATTATAAATAACAGTAAACATAAAAATGCTCGTTCTTACTAGCATTGAAAATTAAACCAAAATAACCACGAAGTAACTTTTGTACTTTTCTGTAGATGTTTCAGGTGGTTGGATTTACATAGTAGTAGCAAGTGTAGATGAGAATGGTGTTCTTTCCTGGTTGGAATGTAAATTGGTTCAAGTGGAGGTTAGCTTGGCAATGTATATTGAAAGTCTTAAAATTGTGTATGTCTTGTGGCTTTGTACAACGTAGGAATTTATTATCAAGAAATAAGTTAGTTGTAAGGGCAAAAAATTAGAAATAAAATTAGAAACATAGATTGGACATTTATGTAACTTACAAAGTGAAAACCCCTATGAATCTAGTACCCATCTGACCCCATACATAGTTATTACATGTATTATTGACTATATTCCCTATGCTGTGCTTTATATAACCATGGCTATTTTGCAACTACCAATTCGTACTTATTAATACCTTCCCCTTTTTTACTCAGCCCCTAAACCCCCTCCCATGTGGCAACCATCAAAATGTTCTCTGTATCTGAGACTGTTTCTATTTTGGTTGTGTATTTAGTTTGTTTTTTAGATTCCACACATAAGTGAAATCATATGGTATTTGTCTTTCCCTGTCTGAATTATTTTGCTCAATACTATAATATACTGTCTAGGTTCATCCATGTTGTTGCAGATGACATTTCATTCTTTTGTTTTTTTTTAAAGATTTTATTTACTTTTTTTAGAAAGAGGGGAAAGGAGGGAGAAACAGAGGGTGAGAAACATTGTTCTGGTGCCTCTTGCATGACCCCAACTGGGAACCTGGCCCGCAGCCCAGGCGTGTGCGCTGACCTGGAATTGCACCAGTGACCCTCTGGTTCACAGGCCAGTGCTCAGTCCACTGAGCCACACCAGCCAGGGCTCATTCTTTTTTATGGCTGAGTCCTAGTCCATTGTATATATGTACCACTTCTTTATTTATTCATCTGTTGATGGACACTTAGGTTGCTTCCATATCTTGGCCATATCTTATTCATTATTGTAAACAATGAACATAGGGATGCATATGTCATTTTGACTTAGTGTTTTGGGTTCCTTTGGATAGTACCCAGAAGTAGAATTGCTGGTCCTTTTTTGTCTCTTGTCATAGCCTTTGTTTTAAAGTCTGTTTTGACTGGAATTAACTTCTGTTACCTCAGCTTTTTTTTTTTTCATTTCCATTCTCATGAAATATCTTTTCCATCATTTCAGTCTGTGTGTGTCTTTGATCTGAAGTGGGTCTCTGGTAGACAACATATGTATGGATCTTGTTTTGTTATCCATTCAGCTATCCCGTATCTTTTGAGTGGAGCATTTAACTATTTACATTTAAAATGATTATTAATTAGTATACAGTTATAGTCATTTTGCTCTTCATATATATATATATATATGAACTCCTGTAGCTTTTTCTTGTCTGGGAAGCTCTTTATTTGTCCTTTAATTCTAAGTGCTAGTTTTGCAGGGTAGAGTAATCTTGGTTGTAGGTTCTTGCTTGTCATTATTTTGAATATTTCTTGCCAATCCGTGCTGGCCTGCAAAGTTCCTATTGAGAAATTAGCTCAGAGTCTTATGGGAGATTCCTTGTAGGTAACTAACTGCTTTTTTTCTTGCTGTTCTCTGTGTCTTTAACCTTTGGATTTTTAATTATGATGTGTCTTAGTGTGGGCCTCTTTGAGTTCATCTTGGTTGGGACTCTCTCTGTGCTTCTTGGACTTGTGTGTTTATTTCCTTTATCAGGTTAGGAAAGTTTTTCATTATTATTCCTTCAAATAGGTTTTCAGTTCCTTGCTCGCTCTGTCTCCTCCTTTTGGTTCCCCCAGTATGTGAATGTTTGTACGCTTGATGTTGTTCCAGAGGCCCCTTAACATACCCTTACTTATCTTTTTGGATTCTTTTTTTTTTTTCTTTAAATTTTTATTTATTTATTTTTAAAGAGGGGAAGAGAGGGAGAAAGAGAGGGAGCAAAGTATCAATGTGTGGTTTCCTGTCATGTGGCCCCCACTGGGGACCTGGTCTGTAAACCAGGCACGTGCCCTGACTGGGAATCGAACTGGCCACAGTTTGGTTCACAGCCTGCACTCAGTCCACTGAGCTGTGCCAGCCAGGGTGGATTCTTTTTCTTCTGATGTTCTGACTGGGTGTATTCTCTGCCTTACCTTCCAGTCTGCTGACTTGGTCCTGTGCTTCATCTGATCTACTGTTGAGTTCCATACTATATTCTTCAATTCAGCTATTTTATTCTTCATTTCCATTTTTTATTGTTTTCTATGTTTTTTTTGGTTTGTTTAAAATTTTTATTTATTTATTAGTGTGAGAGAGAAATATCAGTTGGTTGCCTCTTACACATGTCCTGACTGGGGACAGACCTGACCTGAACACGTGGAACTGAACCTGACTGAACCTGGATGTGTGTCCTGACTGGGAATCTGACTGGCAATGTTTTACTTTGCAGGGTGACACCCAGCTGAGCCACACCGGTTGGAGCCCTATCTCTGTTTTTATGTTTCTTATCTCTTTGTAGAAGTTTTCACTAAGTTTATCTACTCTTCCTTAAATTCATTGAGCATCCTTATAACCAGTGTTCTGAACTCTGCATCTGGTAGATTGCTTGTCTCCATTTTGTTTAGTTCTTTTTCTGGAGTTTTGTTCTGTTCTTTCATTTCGGACATGTTTCTTTGCCTTCTCATTGTGGCTGCCTCCCTGTGTTTGTTTCTGTGTATTGGGTAGAGCTGTTTTGTTTCCCATTCTTGGTAGAGTGATTAAAACCAATTTATGTACTTAAGTGTCCTATAGGGCCCAGTGGTTCAGTCTCCTTGGTCACATGAATTGCATGTTCCAGATGTGTCCCTTGTGTGGGTTGTGTTTGCCCTGCTGTTGTAGTTGAGTCATGATTGCTGTTGTTACATCAGTGGGAAGGATTGACCCTTGTTGTTAGGACCAGCCTTGACTGCAGTGGAGGAGCTACTGTGCAGGGGCTAATTCTACACAGCAGGGTTTGCTTTAGTGGGGCTCTGGTGCCTGCACACTCTGCCTTTTGTGTGTGTTGTTTGTGGAGGTAGTTGGGTGGTGCTCTGGTATAGTCCGAAACTGCCCGCTGAGTGTGCTGAGAGGTGCAGGTCACAGATAGCTGCTGCCTGTGCCCTGTCTAGGGCTACCTGTACTGGTATGAGCTACAAAGTGATCTACAGATGGTTGCCACTTATGCCAGGTTTGGAGGTGCCTTGGAGAGGCTAAGCTGTGCACCGGTGCTGGCCACCACTAGTGCTGGGCTTGGGGCTGCCTAGCAAAAGGTACAGGGCACACCTGAGACCAGATGCTGTTTGTTTGGGGTTTCTGAACCTTTGAGAAACTTTTAGGAAAGCCTGCAGCATCAGCCAAGCAAGGCAGGCCATTTGTTTGGCACTTGGAGAGACTTGGGTCAAGTTAGGGAGGGTTAACAGTGTTAGCCAAGTTGATGGAAACTTAGATATGGCTCCTGCATGTGCCTGCACGGGGAGGGCTCAACAAAGAAACAATGGCCTCTGCCAGCACTTCTGTCTGGGAGAAAGCTGCCCCTCCAGCCGTTACCCTGGAGCCAGATGTTCAATTCCTCCCCACATATGCCTGGTGCCTTGGAGCTGCTGCTCCAACACTGGAACTCAGGGCGAGTAACTCAGAGTAAGCGACTCAGAATGAGTCTGTGGGTCGGCCCTTTAAGAGGAATGCCTGGGAATTTGGCAGCTCTTCATATCACTGAGCCCCAATCTCCATGTGTTTTCAAAGCCAGAAGTTGTGGGGACTTACCTTCCTGGCACTGGAACCCTGAGCTGGGGAGCTTGGTGTTGGTCTGGGACCGTTTGCTCCCCAGGGGAGACCTCTATAGCTGAGATATCCCTCCAGATTTCTGACCACCACGTGTAGTGTGGAAGCAGCCTGTTTTTTGTCCCCACCCCTCCCAAGTCTCAATATGGTTTCTTCTGTACAGCCTTAGTTGTAGGATTTCTGTTCAGCTAGATTTCAGGCAGTTCTTAGTGATGGTTGTTCTCAGTTTAGCTGTAATTTTGACGTGGTCATGGGAGCATGTGAGTACTGTGTTTACCTGCCCTGCCATCTTGACCGGAACTCCTCCACACTTACGTTCTTAGTGGTAAGAGCAGGGGCTATGTTAGAAGATCTCGTAGATGCCTCTGGGTCTGCTTTCAGTCCCCGACGCTTGCTATCTCCAGGAGGATGACCGCCCTCGCCCTTTGCCTGGTTTGCACCGGAGTACCTAGCGCCAAGCCGATATATATACAAGTCTTGACAACAGTTGTTTCTGGTTGATTAAAGCTGATTTTAATTTTCTTGTATTTACCTAGTTGTACTTAATGACTTTTCTTCCCCGAACCTATTTTATTACAAGAATTGAAAATAGTTCTAAAATATAAGGGAATTTTTCTTATTTATAAACAAATATTACATATGGGATTTATTTGAAAATATTTTATTTAGTTATTTTTATACTCACCTGAGGACATGCTTATTGATTTTCCAGAAAGGGGAAGGGAAGGGAGAGAAACACTGATGTGAGAGAGAAACATGGGTCAGTTGCCTTTTGCAGCCTACGTATGTGCCCTGACCGGGAATTGAACTTGCGATCCCTGGATCTATGAGATGATGCTCCAGCCAGCTGAGCCATACTGGCCAGGGCCATATGGGATTTATTTTAAGCTTCATTGTGAAGTTCTATATACTCTAAACATTTTATATAGAGAATTTGAACATTTTATTCACACTGAGATTTGATATTATAACTGTACTATTATTTAGTGAATAATGTATAATGATTTTGAAAGAATCTGCAGTACTTTGTTCCGATAATTTCCTACAGGCTTAATCTTAGGTCAATAACTTGTCAAAATATTAACTGACAAGAATTTGCGCTATCAGTTCTTTGCTTTGACTTTGAGACTCTGTACTATTATAGCATTCACATAAAAGCTTACTTTCAGAATAATTTAGTTTGTAGATTATTGATGTCTAATGGCTCACTGGTGCCAATAGCCAAAAAACTCCCCAAATTTAGGAGAACGTGGCTCCACTTAATGAAATGATTATGCAGAACTTTTAAAGAGATGATGGTTGGTTTTCCTTTCCCAGACTTGCATTTTATTTATTCTGTTAAATAAAAATTCTGAAGGCAAGTAACTAATTTATGATTATAAAATATTTAATGTTCATTTTAACTGCAATTATTTTTGTCTATAATACTTTAAGTCTGTTTTTTTTTTTTTTTTATAGGAAGAGAAGGAGTTAGGAGAGAAAAGAGCAGCTGAACTTATTTGCCTCACTGCACCCTATTTCCTTAGAAGAACTCAAGAAGTCATAAATAAGTATCTCCCACCTAAAATTGAGAACGTGGTCTTCTGCCGACCGGGGGCGCTGCAGCTCGAGCTTTACCAAAGGCTGCTGCGTTCTCAGGCCGTCCGGTTGTGTCTTCAAGGGTCGTTGGAAAATAGTCCTCATCTAATATGTATAGGAGCCCTGAAAAAACTGTGCAATCACCCCTGCCTTTTGTTCAGCTCTATAAAGGTAAGTAGTGGGCGAGACTTTGTCCGGAAGTGAGCTGAGGGTTCTCTGTCACGTGAATCTAGGAGGGCAGATTGGACTAATCTCGGGTTGTACTGCGGGTCTGCCCACAGATCCGAGTCTCCTCAGTGTGGTTCTGCCGTAGAGCAGATCCGGCCTCCTGTTTGTGGCTCAGAGCGTGTCCACATTCTCAGCTGCACCAGGGACGAAACGGGTGTGCGGCTCTGCCTTGCAGGGCGTGTGCCCCATGCCCTTTGGGACCTCACCTAGTACTTTGTCATGGTCTCCCTTCCTATTCGGTATTAAAAAGCCAGTCAGCCTGGCTGGCGTAGCTCAGTGGATTGAGCGCGGGCTGCGAACCAGGCATCGCAGGTTCGATTCCCAGTCAGGGCACATGCCTAGGTTGCAGGCCATGTCTCCCAGCAACCGCACACTGATGTTTCTCTCTCTCTCTCCCTCTCCCTTCCCTCTCTAAAAATAAATAAATAAAATATTTAAAAATAATAATAATAAAATAAAATAAAAATAAAAACAGAGAGGAAAAAAAAAAAAAAAGCCAGTCAGTTTTGTTTGGTTGGTGCCAACAAATATAAAATTTACCATTAAAAATAATTTATTTTGTTCTTCATTGTGAAAGTAATACATAAGTTTTGTATGAAATGTATGAAATTCAGAAAATCACAAAGAAGAAAGTAAATGATATACTGGTTAGAATGTTAATTTGTATAACTGGAAGATAGTTCGGTAATATGTATCAAAAGCCTTATACTTATATATTTTGTGGAGTAGTTTTCTAGAATTATTTTTTACAAAATTTTATTTATTCTTTATAAAATAAAATTTATTCTTTATGTATTTAGTACTATTATTACCATCCCCAATTTTTTTGATGAGGAAATAAAGACTCAAAGATATGTATATATAATCTTTTTCTAAAATCCATTTTTCCACTCAATAAATTACGAACGTTTTCCCAAATTAGATACTAGATACCCTCTACAGGTATGATTTTTAATGGTTACATAGTTGAGCTGACTATTGGAATATTTAATGAATATAAGGCAGTTTGAAGTGTGTTGACAGGTTTCTGTTTTGGAGTTGGAACTGAGGCCCAGTCCCCACTGAACTACTTACTGTTTCTTTAACCATGCTCAAGTTACGTCTGCGAGCCTCAGCTTCTTCCCTTCCTCCCTTCTTTCTAAGAAAGAGGGGGAGGGAGGGAGAAAGAAAGGAGAGAAAAATTGATCAGTTGCCTCTCACATGCCCCCAACTGGAGACCTGCCCTGCAACCCAGGCGTGTGCCCTGACTGGGAATCGAACCGGAGACCTTTTTGTTCATAGGCCAGCACTCAACCCAGTGAGCCACAGCGGGCAGGGCAGCCTTAACTTTCTTAACTGGACAACACAGATGATAATAATTTCCTGATAATGTTGTTGGGCAGTTTGACGAGATAATATGGAAAGTGTCACAGTAACTATCAACAGTCTGTTATCTCCAACTTGCCCTTAACAATTTTTATTTTTATTTTTTTCTTTAAACAGTAAAATCATAATTTGCAAACAAAAGAAAACTCGTGGGTGCCATATGAAGCTTGAGATCATTAATTACACACTTAGAAAATGCAGTGTTGTACCAGAATTCTCTAAGTTTATCCTACAGTGGTTATATTTACATAGTTTATCATAGAAGTCAGTTTTTGTAACTCTGCAATAGACAGGATCATAACTATTTATTAAGCAGCTTTTTAAGACACAGATTCTATATACAATGATAAACATTAAAACCTTGGAGCATGATGCCCAGCACAAATAGAAGCTAAAAATGCTTCCTTAAAAGGAAGACCTTGTGCTGGCCCAGAATGTATCAGTTACCTAATAACAGGGATAGGGTACTTCATAGGATCCTACAAATAAGGACCAATAGAAAATAGCTGAAACGAGTTTTCCACATATGTAAGTACCAGTGACAAGTTTGGTTAATGTGGGAGAGAGTGAGGACACCTGCCAGTCCCAGAAATTTAACCTAACCTCTAGTTACATGTCCACATTGTCAGCTAGACACTTTCAGAATGGGAATCAGAGGTGCTGATAATTACTTTGGGATAAAATTATCCTAAAAACTATGGGTGAAATGAAACAGTATTGTTTTATTAAGAATAAATTTGTTAACTTATTGGGAGAATTGTTCCTTCTTGCAGAAGAAATTGATGAGATGGAGTAAACTACTGTGTGTGTTTGGGGTATCAGCTGGGCGGTGCTGTGTGAAGCCCTTAAACCAGGAGAGAAAAGTGATGGCGGGAGGGAAAAGGGAAGAAGAGCGAAAGAGAGGGTCCGTGAGGAGAGATCTCAGGGTGTGGAGAAGATGGAGTGTGCAGCACTGTCTGCGTCTGTTTTCCTCTCCTTATTTCTGTTTCTGACCGCCCCCCACCCCGCCCCACATCCAGACCATGACCCTGCACTTGCAGGGTGAAGGAGGCTGCATTTGAACAGCTCTGTAATTAACTCGATAGGATGCGTGTTCGATTTTTTTAAAAATGACCAAATTGTAAACTATAAAGATTTATGTAATTGATAGCTTGCTCTTTTCAGGTAGCTAGTAATATTCATCATTTTCCCCCCTTAATTTTAGCATTTTCCACTTCCAGTGAAAAAAACAAACACAAACCAGTGTTAATCATTTATTTGAATAGGAGAAAGATTGTAGCTCAACTTGGGATAAAAACGAAGAGAGGAGTCTTTATGAAGGCTTGATAAATGCGTTTCCTGCTGATTACAATGCTCTCATGTTTACTGAGAAGGAGTCAGGAAAACTACAGGTGCTGACAAAGCTCTTAGCGGTTATTCGTGAGCTTCGTCCTACTGAAAAGTAAGTGGTCAGTTTACTAAACTGGCTTAGAGGATGTCCTTACTCCCCTGTACCTCTCCCTGCTTTTTTTTTTTAAAGAAGAAAACATTAAAAATAAGTTGTTTTCTTTTGGGGGCACGGTCCGCTCCCAGTATTTGTTAAACTTATTAACAATTGTGTCTGTTTTTATTTAAGAAAAAACTTAATGTAAATACTGATACGTAAAAAAACCTTAGAGATGTCTTTTTTATGTAACACCTAGCTTGTACCTTAATCTTTTTAACAATCCTTCTTTCACTGTCCCCTAAATGTCCATACTCTTTAGGGTTGTTGGTTTAGCCTCCTTCTCACTCGAAATACCCTTCCTGGGCTATCTGTATCCCTGTATTTTAATGATCATTCGTATAGCGTTGATTACAAACCTGTCTCTCTAGTCTAGCCCTCTCCTAGCTTCCATACCCTTCTCTCTGTTAATGCAGGGTTCCCCAACGCACCATCTGCTCCCTTGTTAGGAACCTGGCCGCCAGCAAAAAGCAAAGCTCATCTGAGCTCTGCTTCCTGTTCCCCCCACACCTCCCCACCCCCCATCTCCCAGGAAACCAGTCTGTGGTGCCAAAAAGGTTGGGGACTGCTGCAGTTTAAGGGAAATCTAAAGTTATCCTGACATCCTACCCCACTTTAAGTTTCCTGTGTCCCAAAGCAGCTTCATCATTTTGACACCGCAAGCCTGATGTGATTGCGTTACCCTTGGCTGATGAATGGTACAAACAAGAAACCTTATCA
This sequence comes from Tonatia bakeri, assembly GCA_004024845.1. Taxonomy (NCBI): domain Eukaryota; kingdom Metazoa; phylum Chordata; class Mammalia; order Chiroptera; family Phyllostomidae; genus Tonatia; species Tonatia bakeri. The sequence goes on from PVIA01005610.1 coordinate 105,587, forward strand.
TTCTTGATTCACTTTTCTCCTTCACTTCCTGGACATTGTCAGTCACTAAGTTCTACTGATTTTATGTTTTAATCTTAGGAATCCATTTCCTTCTAGTATCAATATTTTTGTTTTGATTCCTATAATTACAGATGTGGGTTTTGATGGTCTCTTACAACTTTATTTCCCTCTTACTTTCAACCCCATTACATATCAACATTGTCCTGAGTCATATTCTAGAATAGAAATGTGACACGTCACTCCCTTTACTTTCAAAGACTCCCTAGTTGTCTTCCAGAAATTTCTGAATGCTTTAGCACATTGGGCAAGATTCTTCATGACCTGGCTAATGCCTCCTTTTCCAGCCTCATCTCTCTCCATTCCTGCACACTTATCCTGCAGTCCGATCACACCAAACTACCCACAGAACCCGTAATTTGCCTCTGCTCTTACCTGTTGTGGTTTCCTATCCCAGCATTACCTCTGCTTCTCATTCTTCTGGCCAGCCTTTTCTCTTCATTGGTATTCAGCTCAGATGCTTTCTCCTAAGCCCTCTGGCCTCAGTTCGAGTTAGCTTTCCCTCTCCTGTACTCTGCAGCGTCTCATACCTCCCTCTAATGGAGCTCTTCTCACATCGCATTTAATTGTGGGTTCCCTTAGAAGTCATTACCCGTAGTGCAGTGATTCGGTCTTCATTAGTTAGGTGGGAGGCCTTCAACCTGTGTCTGTGAATTAAGGCAAAAATACATAGAAAGACTACAAAACAGTAATTATGTTGGATTGTTAAGGATTCTTAACCTCATTGGAAGATTTTTAGTATCGTTTGACTTGTGAAGATTTTTAGATTTCATAATGAAGTGACTAGAACAAAGAAACATCCTATGAAATGTTTAATATCATTTAATTAAAATCTTTTATGAGGTGGTATTTGATATGTAGAGGAGAACATGTGTGATTATATGCAGATCGTGACCCTGTTTGAATTTAAGAGTGTGAACTTTTGTTTACTGTATCCTTTTTATTCTTTGCTGAGTGAGGGATAGCTGGTTGTTATTGGGCAAAAAATGAGTGGACCGAGTTTTAGACGAAGTGAGAGGAGAGAGGGTATGAACTCAGATGGATTTATCCTTGACAGTGTCAGAGGGCAGGGGTGGCTAGAGCCGCTGTGAAATTCCCCGCTGTTTTGAATGTGCCTTTCCCTTGATTGGGCATTTGCTTGGTCGCTGTAGACCTTTGGCTGCCAGAGCTCCTGTAGTTATCTTTGCCAGTTTTCAGGTGTTTATTTGATGTTTCCATGGGAGAACGAGGACTTGGAGTGTCTTAGTCCAGTGACATCTTGCCGATGTCGCTTGTCTCATTGATTTCAACATTATTTAATGACCACGTCTTGTAATTCATGATGATTTAGTGCTTTTATGTCCTCCTTCCACCTTCTATCCTTCCAGGCGAGGGGCGTAACTGCTGGCAAAATTAATATTTAATACTTAAGATATTACAATTAAGTTGTTTACTGCTAAGACAAATAGCTTATGTGATTAGTTCTTTTCTTGAACAACTTTTCCTTTCCTGGAGCTATGATTACCTTTTTCTTAAAAAAAAAAAATCCTCAGGATATGTTGATTAACTGAAGATATGTTGATTAACTTAGAGAGAGAGAGAGAGAAACATTATTCGTTACCTTCTGTACACACCTCGACTGGGGATCAAACCTGCAACCCAGGTATGTGCCCTGACCGGGAACTGAACCTGAAAACTTTTGGTGTATGGAATAATGCTCCAACAACGGAGCCACCTGGCCAGGGCATTACTGATTGCCTTTTCACCCCTCCTCCCCATTGGTTTTATTCTTTGCATTACAAAGTCTTCCGGTACCCTTCAGTAGCTTTCAGTGCACTTGTCCTGTCAGTCTCTGCTTCCTTTCTAGTTTGTCTTTCCTGTTGGAGTCCTCTGCCCTCCTGCTACCCTTTGCACTGGTTGTTCACTAATCTTGCTACAGAGCTGCCGCCCTGGAACTTTGCTTAACCATCGCCTATAAATTCCTTTGCCTTCTTTTCTGTTGGATCTGTTTCCTGTAGTACACCCTACAGTAGCTTCTAAGAAAGAGAAGATGGGAGGGAAGTCTTTTTGATGTCATTCCTGTCTGAAACTGTTTTTATTCTACGTTAGTACTTGACTGACAGCTAACCTGTTATAAGATTCTAGATTGAAATAGTGTTCTCCTAGAATTTAGAAGATTGCTTTATATGTACTCCAGGTTTCAGGGTTGTATCTGAGAAGTGTGATGCCTTTCTGGTTTCTGTTCTTTGCATGCAACTTGTGTTTCCTCCGTGAAAGCTCTAGCAGCTGTTCTTCACTCCTCATAGTTTGAATTAAAATCTTGGTGTGCTTTAATATGGATCATTTTTTCATTTGTTGAGTTGGGAACTTTTCAGTAAGTTCTTTTAATCTGAAGATCCCCAGGTCTGGAAAATGCCTGCGCACCTGCCTGTCTCTCCTCCCTTCTTCCCACTCTCTCCCTCTCTCCCTCACCCCTTCACCCTCCCTCTCCCTCCATGTTTCCCTTCCCATTTCTCTTCTTTCTCTTTTTCTCTAAACAGTTTATTTCTTTTTGGGGGGGATTTCTGTCAGACAGGTATTGAACCTCATGGATAATTCTTTTATCTTCTCTGTCCTATTGGTCATTGCACTCCTTTTCAATCTATTTTTGGGCAGACTGTCTTGTTTATTATCTTCTAAATCTTCAATGAAAAATTTATTTTGGCTATCATTTTAAATTTATAAGATATTTTTCTTATTCTTGATTGATTTTTATTGCCTCCCCTTCTTGTGAATGTTACCTCTTATTTGAGGATATTGTTTTGTTTTTCCTCCATTGTTCTATTTTATTCAGGTTTCTTTTTTGTTGTTGTGGTTTCTATATTTAGTGTTGGAGGCTCACCTCAAATAGCTGGTGATCCTTGGTGTCCACTTGTATTTAAGAGTAAGAAAGTGAAACATCATTGAATGTTCTGTGTGCATGGGTAGGGCTTGTTGACTCGTTACCTCATTGGGTAATTAGGCAGTGAGTTGGCTTTGTTATTTAGGGACTTCCTATCTCTGTGGGTCTTTTCTTTTGGGCATTTATGTCATCCTAGATATGAATCTTCCAATGTCCTCTTTCCTGGGGTAGGATGTGAGAGGGACGCCTGGCTGCTGGTGTCCTGGGAACTGGCAGGAGAAGGGGACTGGGATCTTATCATTCAGAATGCATACTTTCATTTCCATTTGTCATTATGTTTCTGCCTTTAGAGTCCTCTGACCTAAGGTTCTTTGATTTACTTTCTCTAGACAAACATTTGAGAAAGAAAGTCAACTGAGGTGACATGGGGTAGGGCCTAGGTTCTACTTACCAGTGCCCTTGTAAGAGCTCCAGTTTCCTTCCTTCTGAGATATCTGAAAAAGACTCTGTGGGGTGAATGAACTTGCACTTATTTCTTATTGGAATTTCCTGCTTGGGGCACTTAGGTTTCACTTTCTGTATACTCATAAGTAGGTCACTATTATGTCATTCTCTGTTTTCGTATATAAATGTCTCCTGTTTCATCAAAGATAGAGTTTGCATTTCTGTTTGTCATTCTGCTGTTTTTAACAGAGGTGAAGAGATAGAGACGTGAAGATGACCGAAAGGTATTTACTTCACTATTTTAAAACTGGAAGTCTCTTAGATACTGACTTTAAAGTTGAATTTGAAGGAGAACCTGTGTTTTAGTGTATAAGGTCATTGTTGCATGGCCTGTAAATATCAGTGATAATACTGCTTTGCATCTTTCTTCAGTTAAAATGATCTAAGATTGTCTTTAAACTGTATATATCAAGAGTCTTCCTTTGTGATTGACAGGGTGGTGCTGGTATCCAACTACACAAAAACGTTGAATATTTTACAAGAAGTATGCAAGCGTCATGGATATGCTTATACAAGACTTGATGGACAAACACCAATCTCTCAAAGGCAGCAGATTGTTGATGGCTTCAACAGTAAATACTCTTCCGATTTTATTTTTTTGTTAAGTTCAAAAGCTGGTGGCGTGGGACTTAACCTTATTGGAGGATCTCACTTAATTCTCTATGACATTGATTGGAATCCAGCCACTGACATCCAGGTAGGACTATATTTTATGCATTAAATAAATATTACAGAATGCCTCCTGGGGATATACCTGTTGGGGATACAGAGAGGATGATGTATTGTGTGATAACTGCTGCATTTAAAGCCCTTGTTTTGCCAAGGACTCTGCTAAGTGCTTTACATCCTTTCAGCCTTCACAAGTGTGGGTATTAGCCCCATTTCGCAGAGGAAGACCTGAAAGCTTGTTCTAGGTCACGTAGCAGAGCCAGCAGATTCTAACCCAAACCTGTATGTCTCTAGGCTCAAGCTTACTGCACAATTGGGCCTTTAGCGTGCTTATCACCATGCGGGGAAGACAGTCAAGTATTACAGATGCTATGATCAATGTTTGAGCAGAGTACAGTAAAGATATAAAATTACCTTATTTAGGGAAATATTTCAGAAGAGCCTTTGGTTTTCTTCAGTATACAGTCCATCTTTATGTCTGAGATTTCTACGTATAGATTTGCACCTGAGTCAGTATCTTTGTTGTTATTGCAGTGAAAAGGTATAGACTAAAATTAGTAAAGGCACATAGGGCAGAGTCCAGAAGAGACCAGGCATGAACTTCCAGTTTCCCTCCCCTTCTGGAGTTAGATGGACAACACTTAGTTCTAGCATCGATGAGTGACAATATATACGGAGTTCTGTCAAACAGAGATGTTCACTGGCATGTTGGTGGCCAGAGTGTGTGTTGGATGTCGGTCATGCAGGCATGGAGTACCCAAGTAACTGACCCTAGTTATTCAGTCTCCAACCCTAGCAGAGGTCACCCTGACAGGACATGGCCCAAGGCCCTCACCTAATCACACTTAGTATAAACTATCTAGCAGGGCCCAAGGCCCCAGGTAAACAAAGACCCTTTTATCAGGAAGGATATTCCAAGGGTTTAGGTTCTGTCCTAGGAGCTGGTTGGAAGGCCAGGCTTTTATTTGGAATGTGCCGGGTTTGGATGTCAACCCTTTACTGTACAGTGTCATTGACCCTGCAACCACAAGGCCCTGTCTAGAGCCTGACTGATTGCAGGCTCCCAGGGCTTCCTCAGGGAAGAGTCATGAGCTGGGAATGAACTCTCTGTGCTCAGGGGCTCTTTGCATCTCACTGTCTAAATCACTGTGTCAGAGTTTGATGCAGATAGACCATCTCACTTTGCCAACACCCTGCAGTTACGTCATAGTACCCTGGTGGGGGTCCCTTCCTTTCTCTTACCCGTGAAAAAGCTATGAAGTGCAGAATGCTTGGGCATGCCTGGGCTTTGTTTTTTGAACCTGTAGTAAAGAGTAAAGAATTCTAGTAAAACCTAGAATTCCTACTCTTAAATGTATTAATGCAAATTGCTTATGTGGAAAAGGCTATTCAACTAACAGTGCTCTGAGAATTCTCGTTTATTCTCTAAGGCGATGTCTAGAGTGTGGAGAGACGGTCAGAAACACCCTGTGCATGTTTACAGGCTCCTAACCACAGGTAACAGCCCTTCGGTGTGGCGAGAAGTGTATTCTTTTTAAATAATTAAAAAAATTTGTTGTTAATCTGCGCTTCAGTGTTAGGAATTATTATTATTTTTTTGTTCACTGGTAAGCTAAACATATTTTACCCTTCAAAAATAACAGACATAAATATCTGAAGTAATTTAATGAATGTTTTCTCTTTAGGCACAATAGAAGAGAAGATCTATCAAAGGCAGATCAGCAAGCAAGGCCTCTCTGGGGCAGTGGTAGACCTCACCAGGACGTCAGAACACACTCAGTTTTCAGCAGAGGAACTCAGAGATTTGTTCACACTACATGAAAGTTCACATTGCGCGACTCACGACCTGCTGGAGTGCGAGTGTGCAGGAGAACTAGATCACACAGGTGTGTTGTGTTTTAACTCTGTTACGATGGTAAAGTTAATTTGTCTCTCTTCAGCTATTGAAAATATTTAAATACAGAATAACTAAAACAGTTACCAGTTGTATACATTAGTTTTCTATTTTCCTGAGGTCATAGGGCAACTGCCAGAT
>PVIA01005611.1:0-111981 GCA_004024845.1 Tonatia bakeri
CCTTTATGAGATTCTAATGGAGTTGTTATCCCATTTCTACAGATAGATACATTGAGATAAAGACTGGTTAAATAACTTTCTCAAACCTGGGTAAATAATAAGTTTCAGAGTTCCAAATTTCAAACTGGCTCTATCTGCAACAAAGCAGTGCTTCAAGTACAGACAGGAATATCTTTCTTCCCTTGAACTCTGTAATATCAACTTCTAACCATCACAAGAGGATCAATATCAGCCAAATTGATAATAGTCTTTTTTTCCTGGAAATGTTTGTACCCAAGGCTTGACAAATCAAAATAGTTAAAATCTTTGCACCCAAGACCTGGCATATCAAAACTGTACCTAAAAAAAAGCCCAATGTGTTGTATTTGTAAACAGTATTATTGCCAAGAGAAGGTTTTCTAACCTCTCTGCTGTGTTCCTGAAGGAGGACCAGGGAGATGTGATGAAGTTCATGGAGGCAAATCATGCTTTTTTAATTTAACATGAAAAAACTAAGAGAGAAAAGTAATTTAATGGGGTAACCATTATATTAGTGATTTTCCACATATTTTGTATTAGATTTCTCCTCTCTAAAATCCAGAAAAGATAGCTAAGGATTAGAAAAGTTATGTAACATTCCATGGGCAACTGGTAATGGAGCCATAATTTAAATCCATTATTCTAATATTAAAATTAATGTCCTTAGCTTTTTAGTTAGTATATCTGCAATGTTTTGTTCAATAGTTAAGTTATAATTATCTGTGATTGGATGAGATTGTTAAGCTAATATTTATTTATTATATGCCAGACCATATTGAGGATTTTACGTGAAATAGCACTAATTCTCTCAATGGTCTTTTGTATAAATTTTCTTAGTATCCTATTTTACAGATGCAGAAACTCAGGTTCAGGGGGATAAACAATGATGTGGTGAGTAGAATATTCCTTGTTCAAATTCAAATCTTTCCCCACTTTGATATGCTCTTGAATATTAAACTATAGTGCATTATAGATTTCTCCAGAGTAGGTTTAAGATAACAAAACAACTAGAAGCCAGTGAAACATTGGGATTTTAATAAACAAGTAGAGATTTAGTGAGATATTTTATTGTTTCACAAGTTTTTTTTTAAGAATTTAAATTATTATGTACCTGAGTGCAACTATACAAAAAAAAAAATAGCACAATGACCTCCGGTCAAGATGGTGGTATAGGTAAATGTGGTTTTCCTTCTTGCACAACATCAACATTACAACTCAGTTATAGGACAAGCATTACTCAGAACAATCAGAAATCAAGTTAAATGAATGTTTGACAACTATGGAATTAAAGAAACCACATCCATACAGACTGGTAGGTGGGGCAGATGCAGAATAGGCTGGTCCTATATCCATGTGTAGTGGATAAAAATTCAGGAGGATATTGCAGTAGCAAGGAGTCCCAGCCCCACATCAGACCCCCCAGTCAGGGTTCCAGTGCCAGGAAAATAGCAGGGATTGAGGCTGCAAAAACCAGCAGGGATTGAGTTGGTGGAAGAAACTTCTGGCATCCCAAGCAGTTCCCTTTAAGGAATCCATACACGGTCTTAGACTTACTCCTTCTGAGCTCCAGCACCAGAGTAGCAGCTTGAAATGCACCAGAGAGGCATACAGGGAAGACCTGAAGTATCTCGCATTAAGGCGGGAGTTGCAGCACCACTTACTTGCACACAGAAAAGTGGGCAGAGGTGATTGTCCCTTTGCAGAACCCTCCCCACATAGAACCATGGAGCAGGCAGGCAGGTACCATATCTGAGACTCCATCAACCTGGCTAACACTGTTTGCCCCACCCTGGAGATGACCTGAAACTCTGTTCCATACAATTTATGCCCTAACAAGCTATTAAGAGTGATTTTTCCATATGAATGACTGTCTTGGCTCATGCTTCACAAATTCTTAAATCCTCTCAAACAAGCAACTGCAGGCCTCAGTGAGCCCCCAGCCACCATACCTCTTAAGTGGCTGCAGAACCAGCACTATCAGCCGCCAGCCTAGATTCATAGTTTGACTTTGCCTGGAAATCTCCAAGCCCAGCACAAGTAGTAGCCATTTCAGATTGCTTTATAGCTCATGCAATATGGCCCCAGGGAGAACACAGGTGGGGACTGACCTTGGCCTGTACCACCCAGGAAACTCCAGAGCTTACACAGCTATAGATCATGTCTGAATACCACCACCCTGCCCCTACACAACTGATCCTCCACCAAAGGAGGAGGCTGGTGGATAGTGATCGCAGCCAGTCCTTGGAGCTGACTGGCTTGGGTAAATCCCTCCCATTGACCTGCCAAAAGCAATCAAGGCTCAACTACAAGAAGAAGTTGTACTGAGACCACATGAAGGATACACACTGAGTATCCAGCTTGGGTGATAGGGGAGTCTGTGCCACTGACCTTTACAGGACACCTGCTACATTAAGCCACACTACCAAGACAAGGAGTCATTGCAGCTCTACCTAATGCCTAGAAACAAACACAGAGAGGCTGCCGAAATGAACAGACAAAGAAAGATGGCTCAAATGAAAGAACAGATCAACACTCCAGAAAAAGAACTAAACAAAATAGAGATAAGCAACCTATCAGAGGCAGAGTTCAAAATACTGCTTATAAGGGTGCTCAAGAAACTTAGTGAGGACCTCAACAGTATACAAAAGATCCAGGGAGAAATGAGGATACACTAAATAAAATAAAGAACAATTGACAGGCAAACAACACTAAAGTGGAAGAAGTTGAGAATCAAATTAATAGTTTGGAACATAAGGAAGCAAAAAACAACCAATCAGAACAACAAGAAAAAAGAATCCAAAAATCCTGAGGATAGTGTAAGCAGCCTCTCCATTCACTTCAAGTGTTCCAACATTCACATTATAGTGGTACCAGAAAGATAAGTGAAAAAGCAAGGAACTGGAAATCTATTTGAAAAAATAATGAAAGGAAACTTCCCTGATTTGGTGAAGGAAATAGATATGCAAGTCTAGAAAGCACAGAGTCCCAAACAAGATGGATATAAAGAGACCCACTGTAAGACACATTATAGTTAAAATGCCAAAGTTTAAAAATAAAGATATAATATTAAAAGCAGTAAGAGAATAGAAGTTAGTTACCTACAGGAGAGTTTCCATAAGGCTGTTGGCTGATTTCTCAAAAGAAACTTTGTAGGCTACAAAGGACTGGCAAGAAATATTCAAAGTCATGGAAAGCAGGGACCTACAGGCAAGATTGCTCTACCCAGAAGAGCTGTTATTTAGAATTGAAGGGCAGAAAAGAACTTCCTAGACAAGAAGAAATAAAGGAGTTCATTGTCACTAAAACATTATTATATGAAATGTTAAAGGGACTTATTTGAGAAGATCAAAACTCTGAACAATAAAAAGGCAATAAGTACATATTTATCAACAATGGAATCTAACAAACCACTAAGGAAAGAAGAAGAAAAGAGACAGAATAATGGACATGGCGAAAATTTTGATGGTTGCCATGTGGGATGAGTGTTGGGGAATGGGTGAAGAGGTGAAGGGATTAAGAAATACAAATAGGTAGTTACAGAATAGCCATGAGGATATAAAGTACAGTATAAGAAATGGAGTAGCCAAAGAACTTATAAGCATGACCCACAGACATGAACAATAGTTGAGAGAGTAGTAGGTCCTGGGTGGAGGGGGGCAATGGAGGAAAAATTGGGACATAAAGATAGCATAATCAATAAAATATAATTTAAAAAATCAACATATCTGTGCATCAGTACTAGAAGATATAGAGATAAACATACAATATTTGATAAAATGGTGTTATTATAGAATTTTACTCATTGCTTGGTTATATTGCCATTTTATACTTTTAAGATAACAGAGAAAATGAAGAGATAATTAAAATTTGCATGAAGTTTAAGCCAAGTAAAAATGCCTATCTGTAAAATTAGTTTTGCTGCAAAGAAGTATAAATTTTATTTCTGAGTTGAGAGCTTTAAAAATTGAAATTTGCCCCAGCTGGTGAGGTTCAGTGGATAGAGTCCCAGCCTGCGAATAAAAGAGCTGCCTGTTCAATTCTCAGTCTAGGGCACATGCCTGGGTTGTAGGCCAGGTCTCCAGTAGGGTACACGTGAGAGGCAACCACACATTGATGTTTTTCTCCCTCTCTCCCTCCCTTACCCATCTCTAAAAATAAATAAATAAAATCTTTAAAAAAATCTGTCACTGAAATTTGAATAAAACTGACATTTAAAAAAATCTTTGAAATTTACACTAATTCCTTTGTCTTTTTTTGTATGCAATCAAGTTTCAAAGCCTTTGAATAAACTTAATTTTATAACATTTTCTTTTTTAAATGTCTTATATGCAAGTTGATTGTGTATATAATATGAATTGAAGCATTTCAAGTCTACTCAGTTATAGGTATTTTCATTGGAATTTACTCTTCTAATTTAGAATCTGTATGTAGAATTTTAAGGCTGAATTTCTGAAACTAGAAAACATCTACCCGGTGTTTTTGTTTCTCTAATCCTTATAGAGCTATTAATTAGAACTTATTTTCCTATGGCTTGAGTAATAAATTTAGGGGTAGATATATGCTTTCAGTCATGGCAGATTGGGAAATGTCCAGTTCTCTAGCTGAGAATAATGAGAAAAGTTGTGGAATATGTACTTGAGAGCATGAGATTCCAATGAGACAGTGAAGAATAAGAAAGATAATTCTGGAAAATGAGAGGTGTACCCTATATACAGGGCTGCTTTTGCCCCAACATTTTTTGTAGATTTTAGGTGAGATGATTGGGTGACTGAGAAACTGAAGAAGGCCTTTGAACCTGTTATGAAGTTGGAAGAAAATTTCAAGTTTACACACTCCAAAAGTGGGTATAGTAAATTTCCCACATTCAGTTGGGATCCCCAGAGGTTGCACTCAAGGCTTAAGGGTGCAATCAAAATAGCTCAGCCGTGTGTACAGGTTGAATCCCAGCTTTCAATCATTTTAAGCCCTTACATTGGGTGAAACTTCCATAATGCTCCTTGGTGACCAGAAGTAAATGTAAATCATCTCTTTAGCATTATGTCATCATCATCTGAAGCTTCATTTTATTTCTACAATTTCAAATTTGCAATGCTTGACACTCATTAAAAATAAAAGACACACTAGTATTTAAGACAAGGACAAAAGTAAATAAAAAGCAACTGACAACAGAAACATACCCATGAAACTCTTGATAAAGTAACTATTAAACACAAACTTTAAAATAACCATGGTTAATCTGTTGAAGAGGATAACAGATGAGATTGGAGATTTTACAAGAAAATTGGAAGTTATAAAAAAATCAAATGAAATTTCTAGAACTGAAAAAAATTTAATATTTAAAATTGAGAAATCAATGGCTGGGTTTAACAACAGAATAGACACAACAAGAATCAATTAATTGAGATATGACTTTGCAACAGGATCAATAGAGGGTAGAAGAAATAAAATCTTTAAGGTGCCAGAATGAAATAACTGGTAGTGAGATACTAAACCCAAGAGATTTTTCCTTTAAGATTGAAGATAAAGACAATTTTTGGACAACAATAAATCCTGAATATATCCTTGCAGATGAGATAAAGGTAATAATAAAGGAATGTTTTCTGATAAAAATCCCAAATGGAAGGCCAATGATGCAGACAGGAATGAAAAACAGTAAAAATAAAATTATCTGAAAAATAGAAATAAATATTAACTGCAAAGAAGAGCAATTAGAGTCATTTTTAGGATTTGAAGTAGAATGAAAAAACATGATGATAACCCAAAGACAGGAGGTGGGACAAAGGAGTTAAACTGTTTGTAGTGGCCCCTCACATTGTTTGAGTACAGGGTGCAAAGCCAGTTAAACTCATCCCCACCCAGAACACCTTATCCCATTCCATCTTTATTTTCCTGCATAGCATTTTTAGCACCTGACTATCTATGTGTGTTCATTGCTCATATTTACTATATCTGCATCTTTTGATGTAAGCTCTATGAGAGTGAGCCATTTTATTTATTATGCTGGTGATAACAGATACCATAGTGTATGTCCCATAAATATTTATTGAATCACTTAATAATAAATATAATAGCAAAATATTTACTAGTTTACTTTTTATGATAGAGTGATATACAAGTAATTGCTCATTGGTAGGAAGTATTGTTAAAAATAAATTTTAAAGAAGACATTTGGAAAAGATGTGTTCTTTTTGCTCTTTTAGCTTTGCCTTATGAAAATCAGCTCAGTTGGTAATGTTATATATTGACACAATCCAAGTCAATATGGCATTTTAATAATAGGCAAAGCCTGAAAAATGATGGTAAAAGTGGATTTTAATATGGAAAATATGATTATTGATTACCTTTATAAATGTTAATGTGTTTTATGCTTAGAATATCAGAGCTATTCATGTCACTTCCTAAATATATATTTGCAATTTAATCTAACTGTTGAAATACTTTATCATCTTACCTTTATGTGTGAAAATACTTTATTTGTATTTTTAAGTAACAATATAAATTTCTTGAAAATATGTAGAATTTTTCTCTGCGTAACTTATACATGACCAAAAAAGTTTATTGAATCAAGTAAGATGTTTGATTATATTCTCTCTGTCAACTTTTTATTTTTCAGTTAACACATCTATGTCATTGGGAATAAATCTTTTTGAATGAGAGAGTAAATAAATAACATTTCCAAGTGGATCATCTAGAATGAGAAAAAAGATTAAAAATAGATTCTCCTTAATGGAATGTCTTGCATTAGTCAGGGTCCATATGAGTAAAATATCACACACTTAAATGAGTTGGTTAAAGATAAATGAATGCAAAGACTTTTCACAGAGTCATGGACAGAACATGGGACACTGATAAGTAAAGGTGGTGTCCCTTAGAGCTAACACTAGGGGGAGCTATGGCCATTCCCAGGCTGAGGAGAGCAGCTATGGGCAATGGAGAGGGCTGTGGGTGCAGGGAAGAATGCGCAGGCAGGACATGAGGGCTTTCATAAAGGTACGTAGGCCAGCAGGCAGGGAGCTCCAGGATTCAGGGCTCCACCTCATTCTCCTCCTGTCTTCACAGCTCCTCCTGTGCCTCCCAATATCTAAATACACCTCAGAAGCCAGAGGGCAAAGGAGTGTATGAGATTCAGTCCATGAAGTTCAGTTTCCTGGGATCTGAGAAGGGTGGAGTGTTTTCAGAGGGACAAAGTTGCAATATTCAGCACATATCCTCAAATAACTCAGAGAGATAAAGGTTAAATAAAACAAAGTTGTATTACAAAATAGTACTTTTGTAATACAATTCAAAAAAATACATTGAATTGTATTTTTTGGTGGTGCTCCATGATTCTGCAGTTATTCTGTGTAATTGTGTATGAAGATGTCATGGCATTTAAAGTGAATAAATAAATTTATAATGCAAAGAAAACTATTTCAGAGAAAATCACATTTCAAAAGCTTCAAGTCAAAGTATTTTTCCCAGAGCCATATTAAAACCCATGTAAATAAACCTCAGCAATGTAAGCACTCACCAGTTAAACTGAGATTTGGGTGCAGTTAATGGATGATAAAGCAAAGAACAATGGATTAAATGAAAATTGAACACTGTAGTAAAACATTTTTTAAAAGACTTTTAAAAACAAATTGTAACTTTCATCATTTCTAGATTAACCAATGCACTGAAGACATTTAAAGCAAAACATTAATTTATTTAAGCATTTGTTCAGCACCTACTATGTCCCACGTATTACATTAGTCTCTTAGGCTACAAATCAGTCAGAAATGGGCACAAATCTTTAGAAATAAACACTTTAAATATTTAGAAATAAAGCCCTTCTTGAACTTACGTGCTTTTTAAAATACACTAGATATCTAAGATAATTTCTTCTAATTTTGAATATTGGAAACATATAACATATTACTGGGATCTTTAAAATATTAGTATTGAAAGTGATGTCATGATAGGTGCCCATGAACCTATCAGAAAATATTACTGTATTATATGGTACATTAACTTACTTGTTTCTTTCCTAATAAATGCTACTAAGAAATATTTATTTTTTGAAAAAGGATTTTACTTATATCAAAACATAGGGTAAGAGTTGGAGAAAGAGAGGGAGAAAAACAATGATGTGAGAGAGAAACATAGATCAGTGGCCTCTTGCATATCCCAACTGGGGACTGGCCCGCAACCAAAGCATGTGCCTTGACTGGAAATTGAACTGGTGACCCTTTGCCTTGCAGGACTATGACTAACCAATGAAGACACACTGGTCAGGGCAGAGATATTTCCTTAATGACGATAGTACACTCAAGAAAGATGTTTTCCTTTAATTTAATAGATTTTCATTCAATTTCAGAATCAACACGGAATATTGTGTTAGCATTAAAATTCTGTAAGTAATGCAGTTTTGAGATTATATTAAAATAGAAACACTAAGATAAGTTCAATGAACTCTTGAAAAATTGTAGGTAGCAAATAATTATTTCTGAAATTATAATCATTCTAACACATTGATGCAAATTGCTAAGAGTTTTATGATTATAATGTATGTAAGTAATATGACTGACCTAGCTTACTGAAAAACTCAGGGGTGGCATCATTTTTTAAGTGCTGTATTGCCTCAGATGGAATAAAAACTGACATTCTTTTAAAGTCTTATGTAATATTACCTGTAGGTCATGCAACACACCTACTGAGGAAAGGATGTTCTTAAAGGTGCATGGAATAGGAGATTTTACCTCAAGAAACACTTCATAGCATGCAAAATTCTTAGCGTGTTAAATTCATCCTTTTATTTATACTTATGCTAATGAAATTATATATGAAAACAGTATAAAACCTTAGTTCATGATTTCACAAGCAGACTGATTGTGTGTAGTGACTCTATATGAGTCAGTGTCTCAGCAGCAAATAGAACCCACTGAGAGGCTTAAATGAAGAGGCTTTAGTCATGGTGTATGTACAACATAAGGACAGGAAGGAATAAGGGATGTTGCTACATCCAGAGACTAACAACACCAGGGAAACATTATCACTCACAGAAAGAGGTGAATATTTTTTACTGGAGCCAGTGAAAGCACTACAAAATGAGAGATGCAGTTGCTGCCAGAGGAGGAGTGCCGATGAAGGGAGAAAAGCAGAACAAACTATTCCAACTCCTCTCTATTTTCAGTCTTCTGCTGTTGATACTTGTTGGCCATAATCACGCTAAGCCAGAGGGCAAGCAACTCCAGGTAATATTTCCTACGATTTCGAGACAGTTGATGGAGTAAATGGAGAATAACCAGGAGAATAGAGTAAGTGAAATGTTCATCACATTTATCTTTACAAAACTACTAATTAAATTTATTGGGGTTTTATCCTCTTTTTAGTTGAAAACTAAAAACATTATCTTCTTTGTCACTTTTCTTATAGCTTTTGCCATACGTTAGTGGTAAAAAAAATACTTATAAAAGCAAAATACATTAATTCATTCTTTTTGAAATATATTTCTAATTTAAAAAATAAATCTCATTGCACTTCATTAGTATAAAAGCAAGAAAAGTTTATTAATGACTTCAATCTCAAAGTATCTCAAATTAACTAGTGAGAAGTACATTGAGAGACAAACTAATTTTCATTAGTGCTTCTTTTATCGTTTATATTATAAAAAGTCTCCTATTGACAGCACATATTTTCCAAGCAGTCTGTATTATTAGATTAGAAACTTGATACTATTCATGTCTGAGTACATGAGCAAAAAATAATTAAATTAAATGAAAATGAAAAGAACCAATAGTGATCCATCATGCCACTGCTGTAGCATGAGCAGTGAAGTCGAATGGGTGCAAAATTAGAAAATAAATCTATAAAAATATGCCAATTACTGTAACTGTAATAAAATTCCTATCCCAATTAAAGTGAATTTGAACCACAATCATCACCTCAAATTGAACCCCTTAGCACTCCATTGTTTCTAAATGTTAGATGCTTTCTGAACACACATTTGGTACAAAAATTGTATGAAAGCTTAATGAGAAGATACAATTTTAAAGCAATGATAGTACTTAATGAGGAGATACATTATTAAAGAAATGACAGTTCCATTGGGTTAGATAACACAATTGTTAAACCTAATTTCTATATATAAATAGGTATGACTAACATATCTGTGATTTACTTTTTATGCGATTTCATATGATCTCTCTAAGCCTTATTTGAACAAATACTAGCATACCACCACAAATAATGTGAGGATCATAAATAATTTACTATATTTTCACAATAGTATATTCCTCAGAAGATATGAGGTTACTATCATTGAATTGAGTAAAATATTGAAATAATCTTTAAGTTATAAACTACCTTCACCATCAATCTTACATTTTAGGAAAAGAAGGCTTTCTGTCCCTCCAACCCCTGAATTTATGGATTTGTGTTATTATTCAAAATTCATTGAGAACTTAATGTAAATATATTTTTTTGTAACTTTGTTGGCTTGGCAAGAAAATGAACTTATAGTGAAATTCTCTTTATGGGCAGGAATAGTGGAGAAAGGGAGAGAGGGGAGAGTCTAATTGTGCACTGATTGGCAGAGACCCCAGTATTCGTAGCATGTGTTGCTGGCTCAGTAAGTACATGTCCCTTCTACTTGCTTAGAATTTTTTCCTCAAAAAAGGGACGAAATTAATCTTGTAGAATTCCCTATTTAATGTCAAGTAAAATATATAGACCAGGGACTGAATTGGGACTCTTAAAAATTTAATTTGTGGAGGGAGGAAAATCTATCAGAGAATGTGTTACTTAAAAAGTTGTTGGTCTGAAATTAGAAATATGTTCACGTTCCTTAGAAGAGGCACATTGATCAAAGTCTTGAGACTCCATAAATATTTGTTCACCTCCAATTATAACTTCCCTACTCACTGAGTTGTTTTCTAAGTATACTGTAAATGTGTTACATTCTTTCCAGAATAGGGTTTCGAAAGAAGGAAGGGAACAATAAGAGATCAAGCATATCACTCTGAAAAGAAGAGCAATGTCACAGATTTATTTATAAAGGAAGCACACCTATTTCATAGTTTCTACCTGGTCCAGAACAGATATGCCAAATCTTTGGTAGCAAATGAATCTCCAAATAAGATCATTTGAAAACAAGGCACATTCACTGGTCAATTGTATTTTTATTATTTATTTATAAAATTATTTTTTATTGATTTTTCTATTAATGTTGCCCCAGTTTCTCCCCCCTAACCCACCTCCACCCAGCACCCCGTTCCCCACTCCCTCAGACTATCACCACAACCATTGTCCATATCCATGGGTTATGCATATGAATTTTTTGGCTGTTACATTTTCTATATTGTGCTTTATATCCCCATGGCTATTCTGTAACTACCTCTTTGTACTTCTTAACAGCCTCATTTCTTCACCCATTCTCCAATATGCCCCACCCACTTGGCAACCATCAAAATTCTCTCCATATCCATGATTTTGTCTCTGCCCTTTGATTCTAAATGATATATTTGAATGGCTGGTCTTGACTCAGGCTTCACAACTTCTAAATATCAAACAAGGTCTCAGTAAGCCCCCAGCCCCCCACATCTCTTGCTAAGTGGCCTCAGGCCTGGAACTAGCAGCAGCCTGCTTAGATTCACAATTGGGCTTTACCTGGGAATCTCCAAGCCCAGCACAAGCAGCAGCCATCTCAGATTGCTTTATAGCTCATGCAGGGTGGCCCCAGGCAGAAGACAAGTGGAGTCTGACCTTGGCCTGCACCACCCAGGAAACCCCAGAGCCTGCCCATCCAGTGGGCAGCTATAGACCATATTGGAGCACCACAACCTGCCCCTGTATAGCTAGCTGATCCTCCACAGAGTGCAAAGGTTGGTGGCCAGTGATCTGCCCTTGCAACTGATTGGCCTGATTAAATCCCTCCCACTGACCTGCCATCAGCAATCAAGGGTCAACACAAGTGGTGGGTGTACTCAGCCCACATGAAGGGAACACCTTGAGAACCCAGCATGGGTGACATGGGAAGTTGTGCCACTGACCCCTACAGGAAAACTACTAAGTTAGACCATGCTACCAAGACAGGGAGTCATAGTAGCTCTACCTAACACGTAGAAACAAACACCAGGATGCTGCCAAAGTAAGGAGACAAAGAAACATGGCCTAAATGAAAGAACAGATCAAAACTCCGGAAAAAAAACTAAACAAAATGGAGGTGAGCAATCTATTAGATGCAGTATTCAAAACACTGGTTATAAGGATCACAAGGAACTTAGAGAGAACCTCAACTGCATAGAAAAGATGCAGTCAGAAACAAAGGCTACACTAACTGAAATAAAGAACAATTCACATGGAAACAACTGTAGAGTGGAAGAAGGTGAGAATCAAATCAATGGTTTGGAATATAAGACTGCAAAAAGAAACAATCAATCAAACAACAAGAAAGAAGAATTTGAAAGAATGAGGATAGTGTAAGCATCCTTTGGGTCAACTTCAAGCATTCCAACATTTGTAGCATAGCAGTAACAGGAGAAGTGAAAGAGCAAGAAATTGGAAATCTGTTTGAAAAAATAATGAAAGAAAACTCTTTAAATTGGTGAATGAAATAGACATGCAAGTTCAGTAAGCATAGAGAGTCCCAAACAAGACAGATGTAGACAGACACACTCCAATAGATGTCATAGTTAAAATGCCAAAGGTTAAAGATAAAGAGAGAATCTTAAATGCAGCAAGAGAAAAACAGTTACCTACAGGGACATCTCTATAAGATTGTCAGCTGGTTTCTCAAAAGAAACTTTGCAGGCTAGAAGAGACTGGAAAGAACTATTTAAAATTGTGAAAAGCAGGGACCAACAGCCAAGATGGCTCTACTCTGTATTTTTATTTTTAAATGAATTTTTCTTCTTTTTTTCTTGCTAAATATAATAGAATTGTTTCATAATTCTATTATTTTTTATTTCTCATAAATGTCAAATTTAAAGAACAAAATCTATTATTTATTGTAATGTTCTGTGACATCGAGATGCTTACTCTTAACTCATTAACTTTTTTACACTCATTGGGTTTCCTTTTCTGCTCAAGACAGCATATTTTCTACCTGATGTTTCTCAAGCCCTTTGTCTCAGAATGGAGAGACAATAGATAGAAACACTAAAGTGAGCAAGTTTAGATTACAAAGCATGAGGTTTGTTCCAAGTCTGAGTAGAATGATGACTCAGACTTGTTTAGAGATGTTTTTAGTTTAGTTTACTATCAAAATTTGATGCAAAGGGCAAACACAAGACTAGGATATAAGTGAGTGGATGTCCTTATCTGTGGCTGCCTACTTCTACACAAAGTTTTTTTTCTGAATTTATAGGTCTTAATAGCCTAATAAAGTGAGGAATCTCCCCAGAACTCAGAACTGTGGACTGACTCCTCAATTTTATGGCAGGCCATAGAGGGTGGTAGGGGGCCGTGATGGCACTCCAGTCTTTGCATAAAGTTGTCATATAAGGGCATTCTTACTTGCCTACATATATATACCTACTTTTGAGTTCTTTTTCTTACTACATCATCAGGCCTACTTGAAATTTTCATTCAGTAGTCCACACCATACAATACTAAGAAGATAGTTTTGCAGGGAGAGGAAGAAATATGTGCATGTGTGTGAGAGAGAGGGTGAGAGAGACAAAGAGAGAGAGAGAGAGACCTGTGGGTTCTAGTTTAGTCATGGTAGCTCATTAAAACTGTAACCTGACCTAGAGAAACTTGTTTATGTCAAGATTCTAAGTTGATAGAAATAGAATCCTATGTCTCGAATGGAGCAGGCATTGCCTACATCTGGAGAGGCCAAGTTGGTTATTCAGGTCTCAGTGCTGGGTGGTATGGAGATACCCAGGGAAACATAGCCTCAGCATAGCATGGGATTATGTCTCAATCATGTCAGAAGTTATGTCCATGAATGGTAGATGAGCCCATGAATGATAGATATTACTTTAGTTTTTAATCTGTCCAACAAAATAGAGGCTTAGAAACCAAAATCAAATTACAGAAAATAAAATTATATGACTTTAACACCTGCATTTGAGAACTGAGTTTCATATGTTTTATGCTAACTAATATGTGCATTAATTATTTTATATATCGTATTTGTGGAGTTGGTAGTTTTTGACCTTGAGAATCAGCCTGTGTTTGAACTTAATCCTCTTTCTTTTTTCTTCAATGACTTTTCAAGGTACTTTTTATTTGATGTTATCATACAAAGTACTTGCTACCACGCCTGATTTATTGTTGCAAACCAGGTTAATAAAGCATAGCTTCTAGTCTATCATTTGGACACATAATACAAACACTCTCATGATGTGCTCATTTCTTACAATAAATAAAAATGAAAGCGTTGTATATTTATTCTTTTGTAAAATCAATTTGATCATCTAAATTTTCTTAGATAAATAAATATTTCAATGTTATACATATTGAATCAGTTAAAAATATTTCCATTATGATGGTACTGGCTTGTTTGGAGAATGAGTAGAAAAAGTGTAGAAATTGAAACATTAGTCTTTTTCAGTCATAGTGTACCATACAATAAAGATACAGCACTTACTGTTTTGGATTGTTACTTTTCACTGGCAAAACAATACTGTGTAAATATCATGTTAAAAATGCATTGCATGCGTCAATGTCAAAGCTCTATTGTTTTTTCCATGTGGAAGAGAAAAAGTCTCTTAGAATTACCTTCATTATAGATTCTCCAAGATGACTTGCAGGTATCTACCTGGATGCTTAAAACCTCCATAGAACTGGACATGAATTATTTGAAATATTTTTATTGGCAATGATTTGTAAAATTCTTAACTAGAATGTAATGATAGCTTCTTAAGCCACTTGGAAATATTTATTTCTTAAAATTGACCTATACTTTTAAAGGTCAGTATATGTATACACATGGCATGTGCTGGTGTGCATTTGAGTGTATGTTTGTATATAGTGTTTACAGAATATATGATGTCAAAGTAATGTTAGAGATTGATTTCTTTACTTTAATGTTTACTATATTGTGATATTATTATATTAATTACATATTTAAAACCTTATTTTCTCTATTCTCTTGTTGAACAAAATACAACACTATGGACTATAAACATAGTTTAAGTGTTTGGAAATCAAAAAAATACATGTGAAATACAATGGCGAAGGGCTTCAAAATTTTATTTACCATAAAATTATTAAACTGCAAAGAAATTAAGAGATTTCTGGACAAAATGGAGGTATAAATAAATATGCTTTGCTTCTTCACACAACCAAAAGAATAATAAGAACCAATTTAAAACCAAAACCAATAAGAACTGACATAAAATCATACTGCATGGATGTCCTACAACCAAGGAGTTATAGAAGAAACAGTCATCCAGACTGTTAGGAGAGGCAGAGTTGGGCAGGCTGGGTGGAAAGGACCTGGGCAAGGTAGCAGCTTGCAGACCAGTCGGGAAAGGTAGTGGTTTGTGGACTGGGTGAGGTGGCGGCTGGCAGACTGGGTGGTCCCACATTTATGTGTGGATAAACTGGGAGGAATGACTAGGGAGCAAGACAGACCACACAACCCAGAGTTCCAGTGTGGGGAAATGAAGCCTCAAAACCTCTGACTAAAAAACCTGTGGAGTTGCAGTGGCAGGATAATCTGGTAGTCTCACAGGAGAGAGTCTGTTGGAAGGGCCCACAGGGTCCAAGAATATTTACAAGTCCATCGACCTGGGAATCAGTCCCAGGTCAACACTTAAAAGGGTACAATTCACTTGTGGGAAGCTGGGGAAGTGACTGAAAGTGCAGAGAGTGTGAAACAAGCAGCATTGTTCCCTCTCTGGCCCCTCCCCCACAGACAGTGTCACTGTACAAAGATGTGGGTTGATCTGCTCTGGGGAATACCTAAGACTCTGCCCCTTACAACAGAACAGGTGCATTGTGACAAAGAAATTTGGCCCAAATGAAAAGAAAAATCAAAACTCCAGAGAAAGAACTAAGAGACAAGGAAAGAGACAACCTATCAGATGCAGAGTTCAAAACACTGATAATCAGAATGCTCACAGAAATGATTCCATATGGCCACAAAATAAACGAACTGAAGGCTATACAAAGTGAAATAAAGAAAAAATATACAGGGAACCAACAGTGAAGAGAAGGAAGCTGAGACTCATATCAACAATTTGGAACAAAAGGAAGAAATGAACACTCAACCAGAACAGAATGAAGAATCAAGGATTCAAAAAAATGAGGAGAGGTTTAGAAACCTCTGGGACAACTTCAAGCATTCTAACATCCAAATCATAGGGATGCCAAAAGGAGAAGAGGAAGAGCAAGAAATCGAAAACTTGTTTGAAAAAATGAAGAAGAACTTCCCCAATCTGATGAAGGAAATAAGACTGCCAGGAAGTCCAGAAAGCTCAGAGAGAACCAAAAGAGTTGGACCCAAGGAGGAATACACCAAAGCATATCATAAATACATTGCCCAAGATTAAAGATAAGGAGAGAATCTCAAAAGCAGCAAGAGAAAAGGAGACAGTTACCTACAAAGGAATTCCCATAAGACTGTCAGCTGATTTCTCGAAAGAAACCTTACAGGCAAGAAGGGGCTGGAAAGAAGTATTCCAAGTCATGAAAGGCAAGGACCTACGTCCAACATTACTCTATCCAGCAAAGCTATTATTTAGAATAGAAGGACAGATAAAGTGCTTCCCAAATAAGGTCAAGTTAAAAGAGTTCATCATCACCAAGCCCTTATTATATGAAATGTTAAAGGGACTAATTTAAGAGAAAGAAGATCAAGACCATGAACAGTAAAATGATGACAAACTCACAACTATCAACAACTTAATCTAAAAATCAAACACAAAAACAAACTAAGCAAATGACTAGAACAGGAATGAAATCACAGAAATGAAGATTGCATGGAGGGTTATCAGTGGGGAGGGGGAGAAGGGAGGATGGGGGTAAAGGTATAGGGAATAAGAAGCATAAATGGTAGGTACAGAATAGACAGGGAGAAGTTGAGAATAGTATAGGAAATGCAGAAGCTAAAGAGGTTATATGTATGACCCATGGACATGAACTAAGGGTGGCACGAAGCCTAGAAGGAATGGTGCTACTGGGTGGAGAAGGATAAAGGGGAGAAAATAATGATACCACTGTAATAGCATAATCAATAAAATATACTTAAAAGAAAAGAAATTAAGAAAAGTGAGAAATAGTAGCAAATGAGGCTAGAGAAAGAGAATGTGGAATGGAAGAAAGGGCATGAGCTTTGGAGCAAAAAATGCTTGGGTTCCAGTCATGGCTCCATCACTGACCAGCTGTATGAGTGCCTTCTTTTATCTCCCCGAGCCTCAGTTTTCTCATCTGCAAAAAGGGCAGAATACCATAACAGCTAAAGTAGTCCCCCTTATCCACAGGTATACATCCCATGACCCTCAGTGAATGTCTGAAACCATGGGCAGTACTGAGCCATATACACAGTATATACTATATTTCCTAATACACACCTATAATAAAAGTTTAATTTATAAATTAGGTACAGTTAGAGATAAACAACAGTAACTAATAATAAAATAGAACCATTATAACAAAAAATTGTTAAACTGCTATATCTAAATAAAAAATTAAAATATTTTGGCTCATTAGATCATTAGAAAAATATGTAATTAATATTTAACTGCATTCTTGAGATGAAGCCCAAAACTTGTGTAAGTTAAGCTGGCTGAAGTGGAAGATACACACAATGTACAGATATCTCTATACTGAATAAATTTGGAAAATTATAATTGGTCAATGGGTATTGAAAGGAATGGGTAGCTCTGTTTTTAACCAAGAATATGTATGTGTACTTGATTTGTTGGTATCCAGATTTACTGTTATGAGTTTTTCCAAGATTATTCTATTTTAAAATATTATCTCCCTCTGTACCCATGAGTTTATTCATATTTGTCAGCCAATTTGTCTCAATTTTTGATTTAGAGTAATGGTCACCACAGGCATTCAACCCTGAGGTGAAATTGGGGCCATCCTCTCTCTGATTATTGCACATCTGGTAAACACCTAGCATACAAATTAGATAGACATTCCCAGAGTGAGGACTGTCACCGAATTGACATGTAAGGTCGAATAAACATTTGATACCAGGGTCACAAGCACATGCTGTGCTCTGAATAGCAGAGAATCAATCATTGTGCTGTAGACGTGAATTTGGATCTAATCCAAACCAGCGTAAACTAATAGGATGTCACATGGAGAAAGGTTTTAGGAAGATTTTAATCTAAGAACATTTATAAGTAAGCATACACTTTGTTTTCTGATTTTTACATAAAACACTTACAACTATAGATTTCAAAGTAGCACAATGGCAAACAATGGCAAAACAGAGTTTTTGTCACTTTGAAAAATAGTCCTATTTAACAATGAACACTAATTTCCAGGTAAACAAAGCCCACTTAAAATAAAGTTAACGAAGCATTTAGTGAAGAAGAGAATATGTGAAAATTACAAAGAGTTGAAAAGTTATAAAAAGAATATGTGAAAATTATAAGTTCTTAGAGTTTAGCACATACAGAGTAATGTGTAATGTTGTAAGGATTCTCTTTCTAAGTGACTTTCATTATCATCATCTGCTATTGTGTGTGTGTCTGAGACAGGCATCAGACATCACAGAGTCAATTATTGGGGGAAGAAGAGAGACAAAGAAATGGGACATAATATTCTACCTTGGAAAATTATATCCAGAATCTACAAAACAAGTCTTAGGAAATAAATTCCATTCAAACATGAAAGGTACTCTAAATTCTTACAAGAAATGCTCATAGTCATTGAGAAAATTTTCAGTTTCTGTTACGTATTATAGCACATCCACAGAAAGCAAGTAATAGTCAGTGGAACTTTAATAATTACAGTGCAAAAAAATTTTTTTAACTCATTGCTCTAAAATGCAAAGCACATTATCAAGGCACCTATAAGACCTAAAAAATAGTTAGAGTCATTTTTATTTATGCATTGCACATGTATGAAATGCTGCTAACCAAAAATATTCTAGAAACTAGGGATGGTAAAAATGAAGTTATAAACACACAGTGTCTTACACTCCATAGCCAAGCACCAGTACTGAGTTGGCTGCATAGACTAATGAAAATAAATTTATTATTAGAGAAAATGGCTTGAAATAATGTAGTCACAATCATTCCTCAGCCAGATTCATTAAAAGAATAAATCTCTTAGTTGCTTCACACATTGTGCTAACTTTGGGTTGGTTGCATAAAACTAACTTGAAAAATTTCCCCAGATGGAAAAAATAAAACACATGGTTTTAAACATCAGTAGAACTAAAATGTTTCTTTAGATTTTGAAATAAATGTATGCATATCGTAAGGCCAGATATGTAAGTGTTAATGTTCTTGTTAACTAAATTGAAAAGAAAAGAGCAAAAGTGACTGTTCTCTTGTTTTTATGCTTATCCTTTTCATTTACATTTTTACAAAACCAGTAGATGGTATATTTTGATGAATGTTTCAATATATAGGCAAAAAAGCACGCCAAATCTTTATGTTTTGAGGTAGAGCCCACATTCAAGACAGTCAAAGAGCTTTTGTATTAAGGTGTGGTTTACTGATGATGAATTGATTGTTCATTATATATTAAAAAGGTTTCAATATATTATTAAATAAAGTCATTCAAATGCATATGGGGAGCTCCTTTAATGTTACTTCATTTCATAAGGGCATTGTTAGTTTAAAATTATGGGTGTGAATTAAATGAAATTAGTTTAAATGTGAATGTATCATCCAATAATGATAGATTGATATAAATGGTACTGAGACAAATGTTATTTATAATGAAACAATCTTATGTGGCACAACCTTAGATGGAAAACTACAAATTGTTTGCTGAAGAATGGATTAGTAAGTACCCTATATTTACATATTTGGTATAATAAGCTCACTTGTTTTCTTGTAAAAATTATTTGCTATTATATGTATAAATATGTAAATAATATATATAGACTACCGGCCAAGATGGAGGCATAGATAGACACACTGTGCCTCCTTGCACAACCAAAATAAGGACAACAACAATTTAGAAATAAAAAAACAACCAGAACTGACAGAAAATTGAACTGTATGGAGTTAAACAACCCAGGAGTTAAAGTAGACACATTCGTCCAGACCAGTAGGAGGGGTGGAGTTGGGTGGCCAGGCAGAGAGGGGTCACAGCAAAGTGGTGGTCAGCGGACCCTGGGCACGCCAGGCAGCAGCTAGCAGACCCAGTTGGGCTGCAGATGTGGAGGGGCGCAGCACACAAGGCAGTCGGAGGAGCGGGGTGTCCCACATTCATGCACTGATAAACCAGGAGAAACTGGGAGCGAGACAGATCCTGCTAGGCTCCCAGCACAGGGAAATAAACCTCAAAACCCCAATTGAAAACACCTGTGGGGGTTGAGGTGCTAAAAGAGACTCCCAGCCTCATAGGAGAGTTCGTTGGAGAAATCCGCAGGGTCCTAGAATGTACACAAACCCATGCACACGGGAATCAGCGCCAGTAGGGCCCAGTTTGCTTGGGGGATGTGACTGAAATCTGGCAGACAGCCACGCAAGTGCCATTGTTCCCTCTTGGACCCCTGCCCCACATACAGTGTCACAACCCAGATTTTGGGTTGCTCCGCCCTGGTGAACACCTAAGGCTCCACCCCTCAGTATGTAACAGGAGCAACAGGACAAAAAAAAAAAAAAGGCCTAAAAGAAAGAACAGATCAAAGCTCCAGAAAAAATATAACTAAGTGACGAAGAGATAGCCAGTCTATCAGATGTACAGTTCAAAGCACTGGTGATCAGGATGCATTGAATTTGGTTGCAAATTAGATGACAAAATGAAGGCTACAGTAAGTGAAATAAAGGAAAGTGTACAGGGAACCAAGTGATGGGAAGGAAACTGGGACTCAAATCAATGGAGTGGACCAGAAGAAATTAAAAAACAACCAAAGAGAAAAGAATGAAGAAACAAGAATTCAAAAAAAAAAAATGAGGAGAGGCTTACAAACCTCAAGGACATCTTTAAATGCTTCAACATCCAACTTATAGGGATACCAGAAGAGGAAGAGCAACAAGTGGAAAAGTTACTTGAACAAATAATAAAGGAGAACTCCCCTAAACTGGCAAAGGAAATAGACTTCCAGGAAGTCCAGGAAGCTCAGAGAGTCCCAAAGAAGTTGGACCCAAGGAGAAACACACCAAGGCACATCATAATTACATTAGCCAAGATTAAAATGAAGGAGAGAATCCTGGAAGCAGCAAAATATAAGGAGGTAGTTACCTACAAAGGAGTGTCCATCAGACTGTCAGCTGATTTCTCAAAAGAGACCTTACAGGCAAGAAGGGGCTGGCAAGAAGTATTCCAAGTCATGAAGGGCAAGGACCTACATCCAAGATTGTTCTATCCAGCTAAGCTTTCACTTAGAATGGAAGGGAAGATAAAGTGTTTCTCAGATAAGGTCAAGTTCAAGGAGTTCATCATCACCAAGCCCTTATTATATGAAATGTTAAAGGGACTTATCTAAGAAAAAGAAGATAAAAAACATGTATAGTAAAATGCCAGCAAACTCACAATTATTAACAACAACACCTAAAACAAAAACAAAAACAAAAACAAACTAAGCAAACAACTGGAACAGGAACAGAAACACAGAAATGGAGATCACATGGAGGGTTATCAACAGAGAAGTGGGAGGAGGAGAGAGGGGGAAAAGGTACACAGAATAAGTGGCATAGATGGTAGGTAGAAAATAGACAGGGGGAGGGCAAGAATAGTATGGGAAATGTAGAAGCTAAAGAACTTATGACCCATGGACATGAACTAAAGTGGGGGAATGTGGGTGGGAGGGGATGTGCAGGGTAGAGGGTAATGAAGGCGGAAAATGGTGCAACTGTAATAGTATAATCAATAAAATATATTTAAAAAAAGAGAAAAAAACAAGGCCATTCACAATTGCTCCAAAAATAATAAAATACATAGGAATAAACCTCACTAAAGGTGTGAAGGACTTGTACTAGGAAAAGTATAAAACATTGAAGAAAGAAATTGAAGAAGCTTCAAACAAGTGTAAATATATACTGTATTCATGGATAGGAAGAATTAACATAATTAAAATGTCAAGCATTAAGAATTAACATAATCAAAATTGGGTTAATTATTCCTGTTCTGCCTATATCGCAGAGAAATTGTTAAAATATGATGGAATAATGTAGATAATACTTATTTGAAAACCACATTATGCCTTAGAAATATATGCTACTATTTTCACCATATTTAAGTGATTACTACATATCTGAGCTAATTTTTTAGCAAAAATCCTTGAATCATGTAAAAAGAAGATTGTTAAACTCAAACTTGCTCCACTAATGTAGACCACTCTATTTTATGCTTCATAAAATATTAATACCATTTGTCTTTTAAAAGATCAGTATTAATCAGCAACAAAGATAAAAAATAAAGTGCTGGCCTGTGATTGTATTTTTTTCTCCATATGTAGGACCAGATGGACCTCACTTAGCTGAGCCATATTAATCAAGCAAAAATATAATTTTTAAAATTTTTGTTTCATTATATATATGCATATATGTATATATGTATATAGAGAGAGAGGGAGAGAGAGGAAGAGGAGGAGGGAGAGGAGGGGGCAGGAAAGGGGTTAGCTTGGGGAGAGGGGAAGGGAGAGAAGAGGAGAATATCTATATTTGTTGGCCTTAGATAAAAAAAGATGGCAATGAACCAAGAAATGTGATAGTTTCTAGAAGCGGGGAGTGGCCCTCAGTTTACAGCTGAGTTTATAGCACAAAAGAAACCAGAGGCTTTAGTCCTATAACCACAGAGAACTTACTTTGATGAGATCAAGGAAAAGCACAGTCCCCCATTAATCTAAAATAAATAAAGTGTAACAAAAAAACCCATAAAGAAACAATTAAAAAATTGTTTGATTTACTAATTTTGGGATTTGTTTATTCCCACTGTGGTACCTTGCTCTGTCTTAGCTGGGAACATACGCATCAGGTTTCTCAAAAATTTGCTGCTCTGTGCAAGTTGCCAATGACCAGGAAATGGCCAGGAGTATTGATTTTGGGGTTACAAATAAGTTTTAGTAAGTAGGTAAATTCTCAAACACATAATCTATGAACAATCAGGATAGACTGTAATTAGAAAATCTTTATAAATATACAAATTAAGTAATTGATTTCTGAAAATCCAATGTGTGAAAATAAATCAATTTTTATAAAAAATAATTTTTTATAAAAATAATTTTAACATCACAATAATATGTACACAACACATCAAAAATGGTAGGATGAAGCAAAATCAGGACTTGGAAGAAAATTAACTGCATTGATAGGCATATGAGTATGTTAGAAAAGTTGAAAGAAAAAGGAATGTGGCAATTAAACTGATCAAAAATACAGTAAGTAAATTGAAAGAAGTGCATTTATTTTTTGAAAGGATCGAGAATATCAATAAATTTTTGGGGAGCTTTAATAACTTGATAAGGAAAAATAGGAACAGAGTCATTATCAGTATCAAGAATGTCAGACATGATATCACTTTGTTTTGACAGACATTAAATTGTTCATAAATTTTGAAAAACTATTAAATACCAGTGAACAATTTTATCATAATAGGTAGGAAAAGGTAGATGAAATAAAAATATCCTAGAGGAAAATATTTTAGAAAAATACAATTTATTAAGAAGAAAAATGGAACATTTAAATAATTTTTCTATATTTAGTAAAAATTTGACCCCATAATTTAAAATTTTTTCATGAAGAACCCTTTTGTCTGGTTGTCTTCAGAGCTGAATTCTTCCAATTTAGGGAAAATATCACACACACATGCTTTTCTGGATATTATTAGAAGTAATTTTATGTACCATCAAAAATCATTGTGCAACATGAATATTACAAAAACAAACACAGGCCAATGTGTTTCACACGAAAAAAAGTTATAAAATATAGGAGTCACTAAATTAACCTAAATGGTATGGATGCCTGATCTATGAAAAGGGCATCATTTCAGAGGAATTGAGAAATATAATTTCTAATAACTTGTGTTGGAAACATTCAATATACATGTGGAAATTAGCTTGGAGTATGCAAATATTTCTTAAACAAAATATAAAAAGCTGAGCTATAATTCAGGAAGAAAATTTGCACATTAAACTATTTTAAAGTTAAGAGCTTCATTTCAGTGCAGACATCATAAAGAAAGTGAAAAGGCAAGGCCCAGAATTAGAGATGTTTAGAACACTTATACCTGTAATTGAACACATATCCAGAATACATTAAGAAGCCTTTCAAATAAGTAGGAAAATAGAGACAATTAAATAGCAAAATTGTTAAGAATCTTATACAGGCACTTCATAGGTGAAGATATTAGAAGGCCAATATAAACATGAAGAGATCCTCAGCATTAGCAATCATCATGGAAAGGCTAATGAAAACTATAATGAGCCACCATTACACCCCTTCCACAACAGATAAGGTGAAAAAGTCAGAGGTTAGGGGTAGCAAGGTGGATGAAAAAGGTGAAGGGATCAAGCAAAAAACAAAACAAAACAAAACAAAACAAAAAAACAATGCAACAACAAAATAAAAGCCAAAAAATAACCTCATAAACATAACAGTAAGATGATTACCAGAGGGGAAGGGGTGTGTGGGGAGGTAGAAGAGGGTAAATGGGGGGATAAATGGTGATGGAAGGAAACTTGACTTGGAGTGGTAAACATACAATATAATGCAGTTGATGTGTTATAGAATTGTACCACTGAAACCTATGTAATTTTATTAGCCATGTAACCACAATAAATTCAATAAAAATTAAAAAAATACAATAAAAAAAAGGCTGTACTGATAATGACAAATATTGGCAATGTTGTAATAATGGAAGATTTTCTAGATGCTCTTGGAAATGTAAATTTTGTTCAATCCATTTTGAAAACTGTTTGACAGTATTTTGTATAATTGAATATTTTTGTTCAATTCAATTCTTAGATACACACAACTAAAAGACATAAAATGAAATTCTAACAGCAGCATTGTTTATAAAAAGCCCAATGTACATCAAAAAATAAATAAGTGGATAAATAGATAAGTGAATAAAATAGAGACCTTTTATATGATGGTATACAACACAAAACAATAAAAAAAAAAAGGAACTGCTCCATGTAAACCCATAGAATAATCTCACAAACATAACATGCGAAAGAAGCTTAACTGAAAAGAATACTTATTCATAAACATTAAAAATTTAAGGAAAAGTAAAACCATTCTAAGATATTAGCAGTTTGAAGGCAGGTTAAATTTGAATTGGGAAGAAATAGAACAGTTGATGCTGTGGCTTCTGATGTCCTATTTCTTAACCTGTGTTTGCGACATTGGTGATTTTACTTTGTGGTAACTGATTGAACTGTTCACTCATGGTTTGCTTACTCTTCTGCAACTCTGTTATAATTCAATTAAAATTTTTAAAAACTTTAAAATACTAAAATGTAATTTAAGTTATTTAAAAACAACAAGGAAGTCTGAGAATATACAGCCAATGGAGAAAAGAACCTTTAGAAATCACCGTCCTGGAGCTCTGCTTTGCTGTTAGAATATCTATTTGGATTAATAAAATGACAGAAAGTTTAATTATTTAGATGAGTGATCCAGTAAAAATGTCAACATAAATATTATAATATCTAAACTTAGCCTGCTATCTGGGAAATTAATTTTATAATTAAAAATGTAAATGTTATTACAGAAATGGACTGATAAAGTTGATTTTGATGAGAGAATCTTAGTGAGCACATTTTAATAAAGTAGAATGCATTCTTATAGAAAACAGTCCGTTTTGAAAATTAGCAGCCCCCAATTTTACATATTGTTAATTTTAACTGAATTACCTGAAAAATGTCTTCTTTTATCTAGTCATTCATTTGCATAGACTCACAGTAATAAAATCCATATTAATGCAAATTAATTTTAAATAATTACTTTCTGAAATAGCTCTGAGGTTTGAAATTTGTTTACTATGAACAAAGAAAACAACTATTGAAGTTGCCTCTGTAGAATGAAATTACTGCTAATACTTCTCTGTTTGAACCCTATCCTGCAGTTTGGATGCTGAAGAATCAAATGAACCTAATTACAAGGCTTCAAAATATCATTATTCTATCGATAAGACATGTAGGCATTTCTTGTCAAACACTAGAGTCTTTAAAATTGTCATGTACTAAAAAATAAAGGATCAAATGAATACTCAACAGTTTATAAAGTTCACTGTATCAAGCTACTTAATAACAGTTAGTTTACCAACCATTTATCATAGAGCAGTGTAATTAATACTTATGACTTTATATATTTAATTATAATGATGAGCTTCATTTGGATACTCACTAGATATATTAAAATACGTATATCAAAGATGTTAAAAGTGAGCAATATTACTGCCTCTTCATATCCGAATCACTTTATACACACACATACATGCACACACATTCTGTGCTTGTGGGTTTCTTTTTTTTGGTTCTTAGTAGATCTTATGATTGAAATAAAGCACAAGGTAGGAAAAGAATGTGCAATAAGTACTCTGTTCATAAAGGTAAAATAGGCAAGTAATGAACAGGCCTTAATATACTTATTTTTATTTATAAGGCAATTATTCTGGTCAATATACATCTTGGGTCTTACAGATTAAAGCACAGATATTCCAAAGGAAAACCAGCATTCACAATAATAAAAAAGACTTAAAAACTTTTACAGTATATAAAGTGTTTTTCATTTGCCTGATCCCATTGTATCCTTGCAAAAATTTCCTGCAGTTGGCAGGACAGGTTTATAGATGAGTAAATGATACCTTAGAGAAATGAAAAGAACAACTTACTCATTTAACTGCAAATGTAAATTGTAGGTAGAATCTTTTAATAATCAAATATATGCTTTTTCAATATATTAACCTCTTACTGCATTTATCTTGTCACACTATACACTCACACAAATGTACCAAAAACAAATATAATAATAAACAGATTGTTTCTGCTCACAAGCATAAAATATAATGTCTTTAGTAATGTCTTCAGTAAACAACTCAGAATTTGTTGGTTCCAATCTTTGTATCACTTTCAAAACTTCTTCAACATCTTCAGTGTTCTCAACTTCTTTTTTAAAAATTGTGTTTCCAATGCTATTATCTCCATTTTCACACTGTCATGCTCCCCCTCCCACCCATTCCCATTTCCCACCCTCGTATCCACCCCCTTTGGCTTTGTCCATGTGTCCTTCATACTTGTTCCTTGATGGCACCCCCTCATCATCCCCTACTATCTCTCTCCCACCCCCTCATTATTCCCTACTATCCCTCTCTCTCCTCCCCTCTGGTTACTGTCAGTTTGTTTTTTATTTCAATGTCTCTGGTTATATTCTTCTTGCTTACTTGTTTTGTTGATTAGGTTCCACTTATAGGTGAGATCATATGGTATTCTGCCATCTTCTTCCTCAACTTCTTATCTGTCTTTTG
The DNA here is from genome assembly GCA_004024845.1 of Tonatia bakeri. Taxonomy (NCBI): domain Eukaryota; kingdom Metazoa; phylum Chordata; class Mammalia; order Chiroptera; family Phyllostomidae; genus Tonatia; species Tonatia bakeri. The sequence continues at coordinate 27,544 of PVIA01005611.1, forward strand.
AAAAGTGAACTGCAGAGAACTTCTTAATTAATTGGAACTTAATATTGAATAATTGATTAAATTACTTTGAAATAATTTTCTACAGGATATGAAAATGTAAAACCAGTTGAGAAAATTGAGAAATTTGCTCCTTTTCAAGACTGGCTGTTGAGAAATATCAATATACAAATCTCAAATAATAAACCAGATGAATAGCAAGTTATTGGTTACATGAAAAAAATTTGTTTTAGAAAATATTTATATACAGGAATTCAATCAATGACAAATGTTTCTAAACATATGATGTGATCACAGGTACATAAATTTAGTTCATAAGTTACTATTCAGTAGATTATCTGTTTTGTAAAAGATGGTGGACCATCTAACAGTCAGTGAGCCTTTTCTGTAAAAGCCAATTAAGGGTTCTATTCAAAGTCAAATGGATTCTTGAAGGTGGGGGTGGAACTGAAGCTGAGTACAGCTCTTCTTCAGTTATTGATTTTTGCCCCGTTACTCCAAAGCGGGTGACCACTACTGCCTCACTGCCTCAGGGAAGTCTAGAGAAAGGGTTCAGGTGTATAAGCTCTGGAGATAGAAGCCCAATCTTCAAAGTTTATTAGCTATGTGATCTTGTGCAAGTATATTAATGTCTTGAGCTTCAGTTTCTCCATCTATGAAAAAGCAGTAGTAATAAAACCTGTTTTAAATGGATGTGAGAAAATTACATTCAAGAAAAGTCTTTCCTACAGTATTTGTCACATAGTGAATACTCAGTGTATTATAGTTATTATTATTGTGATTATTGTTAGTATTATTTCTATTTTATTCAGTCTTTTAACATTTCAAGTACAGAATCACAAGTTCACATCCTCAGAGCCATGTTGATGTTGTATTTTTGGTTTTCTGATGAGTTCAGTGATGTATGAGAAACTTAGCTGGCTTGTCCATTCTTACTGTTTCTTATATTTCTCATTGGTAAGAATGGATAAATCAGCTAGGTTTTTCATACCTTGGAATACAAGTGTCTCATGATGAGAACTGGGCAGTTTTGTAAATTAGTTTTCACTAGATTGCAATCTCCATTGTAATCTACTTAGCAAACCCTAGGGAAAGAAAAGTTCTCAATCATATCCCACATTATTGCATTTTACGTGTTCGAAAGTGTGAGAAAAATGTTCTGGGATGAAGAAGGATATTTTTGAGAAATTGAAGGAAATGCAAATTAGAATTAAAAGAGTGAGACCAGATTTTAGGGAGTGTTTACTTGGGACATTAAGTGGGAAAAATGAAATCAGTGAGAGGAAATTTATTTCATCTTTCTGATCTACTCTTGTGGATTATTAGAGGCTTTTAAGGTTTTTTGAGTCAAAAATGATTGTAAGGGCATGTCTTGCCTCTTCAGAAAAGCTTGCTGTCATCAATTATCTATGTCATTCTTGAAGTATGAAAGAGCAGATGCGTTTGCAATACTGAGCTAGAAATAGAGACTTGAGAAATCTCGGCTACCAGAGTCTTTAAGGAAGATTGGTTTGGGAAGATTGAAGAGGCAAGGCTAAATCAGAGAGACAAGTGGCTATTATAATAAATCAAGTAGATTCTTCCTAACATCTTTTTTTGTTTGTTTGTTTTTAAGATGTGTATTTGTTGAGGGTCTGTCTAGAAGGCTTATAGTTCCTTTGAAGTATCTAAAAGCAACCTGTAGTTCTAAACGTTAACACTGCAAAGTAGATGTGTCTATGTTTCAAGATGGACTTGGTTATGGTGTATCAACAACACACTCTAAAATTCAGGGCTTTAAAGCAAGAAATGTTTATCTATCATTCATAGTATATTTTTGCTAACAGGGGACCCCACCTACATCTTCCACCCTTAGGGACTCAGGCTGATGGAAACTCCACCGTGTAGAAGGCCTAGGCTGAAGAGAGAAGAAAGAGATGAAATGTCTTACACTGGCAAGTAAATATTCTTACCTAAAAGTGACACTGGAGCTCAGGACCACAGGCCAGGCTGGGCACATGATTCTACCAAACACAAGGAGTTTGGAACAGTGAGGTAAAGTTCTTCCATGTGCCTGGAACAAATACAAAGCAGATACGGGTGTGCAACAGAAAAAGTATTTTCTCTAGTATCATAAAAAAGACATATCTAACATATAATGTCAATATTTCTGAACTGGAAAAAGAACTCCCTTGTTAGAAAAATTAATAATGATAACAATGATGAATAACTTTATCAAAAGTTGTCAAATACCTTGCTACATGTCATGATTTGATCTTTATAAGGACTCCATTCAGGTATCGGCACAGAAGATGTGTTCATTTTTGAACTGATATGGAACCTAAGACTCAGAAATGTTAAAGGATTGATGTTAGTCAAGTGGCTAGTTTAGTAGCAATCAAACTCCTGTACTCAAATCCAGTAAAGTAATATTTTATGTTACTGTTTCTCTAATTCACTAGGGAACCTCATTGAAGAAGATTCTGAATCAGGAGATAAACTGCACATCATTTTCTGTTAATTCTCAGACACCATAGCTTACATTTCCTCCCTGCTACTCTTCCATGTTTGAAAGTCCTTCTGAGGCAGAGCAGGAAGTACCTATTAAATTGCACAAATGTCATTGAACTTTGTAAAACTTTTAGTAAAACTTTTCAAAGTGTACAGATAAGCAAAAGCCACATGATTTTTGAGACGGTACACTTGGTTCACCTCTAGATCATAGTGCGAGCCTGCTGGTGTGTGTACTGGTGCTCTGCAGGCTGTCTTCTCAGCAGCAAGTCTGCACTCACGAAGGCGAGAGTTCAGCAGAGAAGGCAACTGAGTGCTGACTAAGGACTAATGGTAAATTTCACTGTGTTCACAACACACTGACAGCTATTAAAACTGGTGTTTTGTGAAAATTATATTTTGTTTCTTAAGTTTCCATGGAGAAGTCACTTTTTGCCACTTGACTATACATTTGACATTTTGTGAGGTAAGTGTAGCTCTCATAAATAACATCTTGAGGTCATTCATTGTGTGCTACTCAATTCAAAGCAGAGGGGCTGAGCAAAAAAAAAAAATCATTTAACTTCAAGGACAAAACAAAAGACAATTGACTGAAAGGGTATCTGTGAGTCTGGTTAGTCAGAAGGTCTTTGGGAAAAATCTGTCTGAGACTGGTGATCAAGTTGCCTGCCACACTCTGAAGGGACACATTATTCAGGTTTTGACACTTTGCTTGATTGCATCATTAAATCACCATCATGGGTTTGATTTGTCTCATCAGATCAAGCAACAAAAATTTTTGATGATACGCTGTTTTTTGAATTTTCTTATTTAAGCTTCTTCAAATAAATCTATATTTTGCATTGAGCTAAACTAATTGACCATAAAGTTCTCTCCTCAACAACAAGGTATTTAGAGTAGTCACCACGTTCCCTTAAGCATGGTCAAATTACCATTTTAGCAGTCTGGGGAAACATTTATGATGTTAACTCTCTAGAAAAATATGTGATGGACTGCAGGTCATTTTGACATTAACTATATAGGAAAAGGAGAGAAGTTACAGGTTATCAAAGACTTTTGGACAAATGACTAATTGCCTATAAATTCAAATCTACAGTTGAATTCAGTTATAATAGCACTCATAGAAATATCATATCATTTTTGATTTATATTGTATTCTAAATAAAATTACTTAAGATGTGGAATATTTATGACTTAATTAGAAGCATAAATATACAAACATAATTTTTCATTATGTGAAATGCTAGTATACGTTAGAGATTCAGATACACTTATTCAGGGAATAACAAGTATGACATCCTATTCCATTCCAAAAGAGTAGAATAGATATTATGGGTATAACAAAGATAATATAATGATAATAACATAATATGTTCATGATAGTAATAATCATCTTTCCCCTAAGTTCTTAGATGTATTTGAAAATTTATCAGTAACTGCAATAAATAGGATGGTATCAATTTATGTTGCTACCAGTTATGTATAAAAGTGGCCATTTGACTATACATAATTGTAGGGGATACTGGCCAGCAGTATCCATCTCTGCTGCAGATGCTCATCGAAACACGAGAAAAACATACACAGAGACAACCAGGTCCTGTGGGGGAGTAGAGATGGCATGGCCACTCTCTCGTGGAGAGCGTGTTTCTCTACTCAAGTAGGTTTTTATTAAGAAAACCCACTCAGTTTGTGGATTCACAGTCTGGCAGAAAGGATTGAAGGTGAATAGGCGATTACAAAGATGCTGACAGAACTCCTGCTGTGATTCTGGGCAGAGATTGGAGTTTTATCATATGAAAGGACTACAGGTTCCAAAGGTTTCCTGTCTGTGCCTTCAAATTCCAAGTTAATAACATCCTCCAGCAAACAGATCTCACAGGATCTTGCATATTGTATGTTCCAGGCCTGATTACCCTGGGGATCCACTGTCTCTGGTCTGGGCTGCACCCCTTAGCTATACCCGCAGGCCTGAGTTGGGCAGGAGTGACAAAGGCAGCCAGGAGACTTGAATTTCTCACATCTAAGAACAAAGACTCAGGCTTTGATAAAGCCAAGGGGGCAGAGGTTGATGTCAATCACCCCTTCATTTCCACAGCCCCCTGTCTCTTCCCTGAGGCCTCCATGTGATCATGCATGTCTTAGGCGATTCCCTCTGTGGGAAATCTTACTGTCATTGGCTAACTGATCAAGCTTAGAAGGTCAGGCACAAAACAGGTAGCGTTCATGCCAGGGAAATAAGTTTTGTCTCCTTAGTGGCTCCTGGTCTGGAGGTCTTTCGCTCAGCCTAAGTCACGGGGGGGTTACAGCTTCCTGAGACCAGGCAGGGCAGTCCCCAACACATGATGAGCACTGTTATCATAATTTAACCTTTTCTGAGAAAGAAGGAAATCTTAATTTCGAAAGGTTTTTGTCATGTGTTTTTTATTTGTATTTTTTGTATTTTTATTTGTATTATTTTTTGTATTTTTTATTTGTACTTCATTTGTATTTTTGGATTGCTTGTTCATTTTAATGCTTTCATCTTTTTGTTTATTTAGAAAAAGTTGCAATATTAAGAATCTGACATTTCACTATATTTACAAAATTTTAGTTATCATGTCAGGATATATTAGGATTAAAAATTCAGTCATTAAGACTATTTTTAGAGGTGTATTAAGTTCCATTTGGCCATATTGGCATAATCTGTAATAATAATAAGACTTGCTTTTGCAGACAAAATAATGAAGGTTACATAAGTTACTAGATAATACTGGACCATATTTTAGAGGTATGTTTTCTAAATATTTAACATACTGATAATTCTAATCTTACAGAAACTCTTTTAGAGAATAGAAAATGGGATAAAATTCCCCAAGAACTTCTATATAGCTGGAATAACGATTGAACCTAAACCAGACAAAGACAAGATCAGAATAAAAAGCTGTAGACTAGTTTCACTTATATAGATGCAAAAGTTCTGATCCAGAGTAATTTGTGGTATAATTAAAGTAGGAAAAATCCCAGAAATAAAAGGATTAAATGATATAAAAGGTGAATAAGAAGAAAAGCTATCTAGTCACATAGATAAGAAACATACCATTTGATAACCAGTAATTATTTATTATAAAAACTTGCTAACTAAAAAAAATACAAAGAATACACTCTCAACATATTGAAGGGTATTAACTCAGTTGAAGGCTAGCTAATAAACATTTATGAAGAGTTATAATTAATAACAAAATATTAGAAGTATTCTGTTTAAAATATGAAATTCAATACAAATGTTTACTATCTTTGATTACATTTAATATTATTCCAAAATGTCCTAGCAAGTATAATAATACAAGAAAATGAATAAAATATGTAAGTAAGAAGTACAACTATTATTACTTACAGGTGATATAGCTATATAAGAATAATAAGAGAAAATGCAAGAATGTCTTTGGAATTGCTTTTATTTTTATTATTATTTTTTCAAATATATTCTATTGATTATGCTATTATAGTTGTCCCATTTCCACTCCTTTATTCCTCTCCAGCCTGCACACCCCCTCCCACCCACATTCCCCCTCTTTAGTTTATGTCCATGGTCGTACATATAGGTTCTTGGAGAATTGCTTTTATATACCCATATGTAATAATTACTTGCATTCTTATACAAAACCAAAAGTATTAAAAATGTAACTTAAAAACATATCATTATTATAACAGCAAAAACAAAGAAATAAAAGCTATATATGAATAAACCTAACAATATATGTGTATTACTTTAATGGAGATAATTATGTTATTAGTTACTAGATATTTACAAAATTCTAAATAAATAAAGATATGAACTATGCTCTTTTTGATTTAGTAGCATAAAATGATCAATTTCCCCCAAAATAATTTAAAATATTTAATTCAACTTTGTGGAAAATAACTGAGTTTTTATAGACATTGGTAAGGTTGATTTTGATGTTTATATAGAAGAGTAAAGGACAAAAAACTGCCAAAATCTTTGAAATTAAAACAGCAAAGTGAGGGTACCTGTCCTACTAGATCTCAGGAGTTACTGTAAAACTATAGGCATTTGTATATGAATCCTATGGATAGACATATTAATCAGTTAATTAAATATAGAATCAAGAAAAGTACCTTCATATGTGCTGAGTCTTATATATGGCAAGAGTGATATTTAGATCAGAATAAAAGAATCTATTATTTAGTACCTGATCATGGAATGATTGGTTATCTATATTATTAAAATTGATTTATTCCTTTAGGAATAACCTAAGAATTACACGAGAATAAACTAAATTAGCAAAGCAAAGCATTACAAGTTTTAGGATATGTCTTCATGATGCTGAGATTAGGATTGTTTTTAAAAAGTACCCATTGTAAAGGAGAAGATTGATAATTTGATTGTAGTAGAATTAAAGAAAAGAATTCTTTTGCATTTAAAGTCATGACAAAAATTTAAAAGGTAGTCCACAGTTTTGGAGGTTATATTTGTCATGCATAAAATCATTATATATAAAGAGCCTCCACAAATTAATAAGAAAAGATAACTCAGTAGCAAAGTATGCAAAGAATATGAATAGGTAATTAATAGAAGATAAACTGAGTGGCAAAAAACACATAAAAAGGATATTCAGCTTTACCAGCAATCAGACAGATGTGAATTAAGATCACAACAAAATGTTATGATCTTACAGATTGGAGGAAAAAAACAAAAGACTTATAGTATCTAGCATTTGGCAAGCACTGTGAGAAACTCTTGTTCCCTTGTGGTGGGAGTGCAATAGAGCTCTTTGAAATGTAAATTAACAGTTATTTAAGAAAACTGAATAGTAGTATTTCCCAGGTCCAGCAATTCCACTTCCAAGTTGCCTCTCACACGAGTACAAGAAGACATCAGCAGGGTTCAATAGTAAAAACTGGAATTAAATGGTGGTCAACATTACTACTGCTCCCCAAATCTGGTTCTCTTTTCCTTTTGGGGTTTATGGAAAGTACTATTCTACTACTATTATGAAAAACTACTATGGAAACTACTGGCTGAACCACATGACTGGTTCTGGCCAAGAAACTTGGAATAGAAGTGAACTGTACTATGAATGATTCTGTTTCTCTCCCCACTCCATGATGACCACCATTTTATAGGTGGAAAACCTTTGTCACCTGGATTCCTTACTACTCTGTAGAGCCCAACATCTTTTTAAACTACAGCAGTTGTCTGAGCAAGAAATAAAGATTTTTCTAATATTTTGGGGCCATTTCTATTGTAACATAAACTTTGCCTCTCTTAACTGAAATACAATTTAAATGTTATTGACAGGAGAATTAAATAAATAAATCGCAGAACACTAATGCAATGTTATACTACATAGCTATGAAAAATTAATGAACTAGAATCATACAACCAAATGTGAACAAATCTTTCCAAAATAATTGTCAGCAATTACAGTAGAATACATAGAGGGTAATATCACATATAAAGATTAATACCTTGAAAGATGGTACTCTATATTGTTTAGTAAAGCTGTATATCTATTAACAAACTATAAAGAAATACAAGAATTTGAGAAACAGCTTCAAGATAGTTGATCTCTCAAAGTGACCAGAAATGATCATGTTGAAATACCCAGAGGCTTTTAATTGTCCATGTGATGACTCATTTCTTATGCTTGGTGGTCAATTTGTGGTGTCTTTACATATTTTCCTCTAAATTCATAGTTGCCTGAATTGCTTAAGCCAGTTTTTTAAAGAAGGCTTCTTCAAGATTTCCAGATATTCTGAAGATACCTGTTTGAAATAAAATAAGTTTGATATGTTTATTTACTTTTTCATATTCCTGGCCATTCTGCAGATGCACTACCATTATATTTGGAACAGTTTTATAGTCAATGATCTTCAATTTTGTTTTAGTAGCAGCCTGCCTAAATAATATTTTTAGCATCAAGTATAATCTTCTTAAGCCTAAATAAAAAACTAACCCCCGGTTTATAAGAAAAACTTACAAATTTGAACATGCTATGAATAACTTCTTTTTATCATACCATTTTGGGAGCTGGATTTGCTTTACCTGTCAAAAGTGTAAAACCTCTGCCCAAACAGTCATTAAAGACTTCCAGTTTTATTTTCTGGAAGGGAAACAAATATTTGTCATTAAAGAATATTATATATGACACTTAGTAAAAACCATGTAAAAGATAGTAAGTGAGATTGCTAGATCTGATGTTATTAAGGACCTTTGGGGTGAAGAACAAGGCTTCATGTCAGTTCTTAGTAGAACATAGTTCTTAGTAGGTATCTGTGCAGTGAGGCACAATATTAGGCCACACTTTTACTACATCAGGTCAACAAACCCACATGTGTTTCAAGAATTGCCCCAGTATCTGTACATAGAACATTGGTATGTTCTTTCTGACCTAAAGGTTGTTTGTCAAATTTCAACTTTTTGATCAACATTGAAGTTGATAAAAGGATTCTGTCAAATAGAAGTATTCTTTGATGAAAAAACACTCTCAGAATGAATGAAAACCAGGAGTTTCCAACATTGGGGAAATTAATATTTTGATTGACCTACATGCTGAATAAAAGTGTTGTAGCTGCCAAGTGGTCTGTTTCAAAAGATGAGAAAATATTATAAAAGAGCCCAGAGTAAATGCTATTTTAAAAAGGCATTGTTATAATTGATTTTTTTTTTTTTGCTTTAGCCATAACTAACAACATATTTAGGGCATGTGGTTTTACCAAAAACTACAATTGTGCATGATGTCTTTTGTTTGGCTGTTTTGAATGTAAATATTTAGAGTACTTTAAGATTTGGCTCTTTTGTAACAGTAAATTGAGTTTGCTATTTAAAATGGATAATTCTCATCAAAAATATCCATATAGTCAAAATACTTCCAGGTCATTTTAAATGTAAAAGCATACATGATCTTTGCTTTCCTTAATAATCTTTAATATATTCTAAGTTTATTTTACTTCATGGGAACACAGATATGTTATGATCATGATATTACAATAGGTTTAATTCCTTTCAAAGGAGTGAAGCTTGGTGACAGATACTTCTTTTTACGTTAGCAGAATCTTTCATTGAATTATTTTGCCCCTATTGGAAAGAATTCAGTGAAAGAGTGTGTGTGTGTGTGTTTGTGTGAGAGAGAGAGAAAGAGAGAGAGAGAAAGAGCAGAGATATGAGTATTTCTCTCATGTATATCATATTATTCTCTACTATCATCTTTCATCATCATATAAATATTTATTTTATAATATTACAAAACAGTTGTTGCTAAGTGTGGAAAGTGGTAAATTCTAAGACATGCCTTACACATTTGAAGGTTCATGAGAATGTTTAATTTTTAGTTTGTTTTAAAATACTCACTCTGACATAATGACATTCATATTTTCTTGCTTCTCAATTCACTTCAAGAAATTTATCCTTCAAATCACTGTATTATTTTTATGGTTGTTTAAATAGAATAGGAAACAAACACTTGAAACTATAGCAGCTGAATTTATCATTGACTTTCAAGTGTTTATAAGCTTAATCAGACTAAAATAAAGGCGTTAAAGTCACACTCTATAAAAATTTCCTCATATCCATATTTAAGACTTTGCTAATGAAGAAGCAAATATATGTGTATTAAGTACTTCCTTCTTGAATAAAATCTGTGGTTGATACTCTCACATAATAATTCCTCACAATAGATACTTCAGATCTCCTGAAAATTTCTTTGTTTCTATTTTAAATATTTTATAGTCAAACTTCAAGAACTTAGAACATTCTTTTTTGTCATATGTGGAAAATGTTTAAGGCTCTTAATTTTAAAATTTTATTTCAGATGTACCATGGAAAATAGCAGACAAGATAATGAAAAACAGTGAAATATCCCAATATTCCATAACAGCAATTTTTCATCAGGTGCTCTGCACAAGGAAGGGAGTGATGGTTGGTGAACAAAAAGCCCTGTTTCGGAAGGTTTTCAGTTATTCCACAATTTAAAAGTAAAAAAGAGTAATTGCAATTTAACATTAAAATCACAAATTATTCATTCACTGAAGTGACATTTTGAATTGTCACTTTTTTAATTTGTGGTGTTTAGTCACGCTTGCCTTCCATAGCTATTGACAAGTATAAATAATCCTTTGAAGTAAGGAAATATTTTACTGTAGGGATAACTTAGTGATATAGCTTCAGAATAATTTAACTCCCTTGAACCAGAAGGTCAAACACTTTACCTTTAATCCTTTAAATTGAGTTTCATGCCATTTATTCAGATTGTGACAAGGTCTTACAGTGCAAGTTTCTATATACTCACTGTGAATATTGAATATTTTGGGGTGTTGCTGAAGGCCACTGAATATTCACTAGCATTGGTTTATGTCCAACATGGTACAATAGCAAATATCCCAATATTAGTAAGTTAATTAATCTGTAGAAATATTTATACTGTATTTAATATACAGATTTCAGTTGGCAAGGCAGATTTTTGCACACAAAGTGCCATAAGTCCTACTTTCAAGTATCTTCTGTGAGGTGAAGCACAATGCATTTTTACTGACCTGATGCCATATGCCAAACCCACTGCTGGACACTGAGTGTAAAACAGTGGGCTTAGCACGGGAAATCTCTGCTGTCACAACGTTGAAATATACAGAATGTTCAAAGAATTGAAATATGAGAGGTGGTAGTTATACAACTGGATGGTTACTTTACAGATTTAATTTTAAAGTGTATAAAACAATGTAAATGAATTCAAACTGAAGGATTATTAAGACCCAGTTGCTTTTGCATGAACATTGTAAGTCACTACTTTGTAAAGGCCATAAAATTACAGATTCATTAATTTTAATAATTGAAATAGATCTTATTGTTCTGAAAATACAAACTCAAACCCTTGAGTCTATGATTTTAGACTAAAAAAAAAACATAATACAGCATTTATTAGTAAAGTTTTTATTTTGGCATATTTCCACAAGGGGGCGCTACACACATTTAAAGTAAAAATTAAAGCCTTGCCTAAGTTGTAGATGTCTGACAAATATTTGTCTCCTATAATTTATTTGCAAGTTTAAAACATAAATTTTTTAGTACAAATGCAATGTTATATTTTAAACATATTTACCTCTATAATTTAAGAAGGCCATTAGGTTAGAAAATGCCCTTTATTATATCAGAAAATTTACAATGCTTCGTTTTACTTAAATAAACAACTAAAATGCACAGTATTATGCTAGCAGGAATTAATTAATTATTCTTCGAACATTTAAAAAAGTTTGCTTAATTGAAATGATTAAATTAAAGTAATTGTCTTTTTCACAAAGATGTTGCCCAAAGCAAAGAAGGAAGCTTCTGCCCCTCCCAAAGCCGAAGCCAAAGCAAAGGCTTTGAAGACAAAGAGAGCACTGCTGAAAGGTGCCCACAGCCACAAAAAGTGGGACAAGATCCGCATGTCGCCCTTCTTTTGTTGCCCCAAAACTCTGCAGCTCCAAGGCAGCCTAGATATCCTAAGAGCGCTGCCAGGAGAAACCAGCTTGAATACTATGCTTTCCTCGAGTTCCCCTGACTACTGAGTCAGCCACTAAGAAGATAGAAGACAACAATCCCCTTGTGTTCATTGTGGATGTCAAGGCCAACAAACATCAGGGCAAATGGTTATGAAGAAGATCTGTGACATTGACTTGTCCAGGTCAACACCCTGATCAGGCCTGATGGAGAGAAGAGGGCATGTGTTCGACTGGCTCCTTACTAGGATATTTCAGGTGTTGCCAACAAAGTAAGCTTCCTTTCCCATGGAACTCCTTAACCCCACACCCAGGATACAAATGATGTGTCTATTAGCGACCAAAGCCTGACTTTGGCTGATTAGTCTTAACCGATTGACTGCAACCCTCTCCTTAATAGGCCCTACTTTATGCCCACATTTTGTTTTTAACCATGGCATTCCAGCTTAATCTTCACATTTCAACTTCTTTTTCTAAATTGTTGTTCAAGTACAGTTGTCTCCATTTTCCCACCATCACTTTCCCCCTCCCCACACATTCCCACCTCCCACCTTCAATCCTTCTCCCCTTTGGCTTTGTCCATGGGTCCTTTATACATGTTCCTTGACAACACTTCCCCTTCTTTCTGCTGTTATCCCCCTCTCCTCTGGTTACTGTCGGTTTGTTCTTTATTTCCATGTCTCTGGTTAAATTTTACATGCTTCTTTGTTTTGGTGATTAGGTTCTGCTTATAGGTGAGATCATATGGTATTTGTCTTTCACTGCCTGGCTTATTATAAAGTTTCTTTCTTCATATTGAGATCATCTGAACTGAGTCCAGCAGGCTAATTATAAATAATTATATATAAATTTTACACTGTAAAAAATTAAAGTAATTATTACAGGAACATTATGAGTACTAGTTTAAATAGATAAAAATAATTAAGGGATTTTATTAAAATAGACTATATAAGAAAAAAAAACAATTTTTTTTCTTCTGGTCTGTTCATGAAGCCCTAGATTCCTCTAGTTTGAATATTATGTTACAATCCTGATACTTTTTATGGCAAACCATTTGTATAATTAGAATTAAATACTTTTTCACCATAAAGACATATAATGCCAGTATCTATAATTGCCAGAATTAAAAATATTCCCTGTTTAAAAGTTGGTTTTCAGCTTGCATTGGTTTTCTATTTTTACATCAATAAGGGGGGGAAAAAAGCATGCAATTATGTCTTTTTGGAACAATCTAACTGAACATTAGTTTATTTATTAGTGTTAATAGAAGTTATTATTTCTGTAATTTTAATAAAAGATTATCACAGTGTACTACAAAAGTAACCCAAATAGCTTGAATATTCAGAGTCTAAAGTGCAAATAATTACATTGCTTGAAAGATCCATCTTAAGATAATAAGTAGGAAAATAGAAGTCTAAGGCAGAGATCAAGAGAAATGATCCTTCACAGTGTTAATCTCTTAAACACCTACAAGCCTTTATCTCTTTTAAAGGACAAGTGGGTTATAGGGTCCTCTGTAAATCACCAGGCTGATAACCATTTTGATTTCTTAATCTTTGTAATGAGACTGTAACTGTAGGTATGGGATCAACATGGCCTTGTAAGTTTTAAAATGTAGTCGATGAAATAAAAACGACCTTATTGATACCTTCTAAATTCTACTATATAGAATCTGAACCTTGAACTCCCAGTCAAAGCTTGCTCTCCCACTCCTGTTCCATACGAAACTATTGACTTTTCTTTTAATAGGTGCAGGAAAAGGCCACTTGTTAATTCAAACAAGCAATTGTAATTGATTTTGAGGGGGTGTAAATGTGTGTTCACCTCATATGTTTTAAGTGAACAAGAAGAGGCTAGGAGAAAGAAGGTGGAATATGGCAATAAGTTACTGTAAGTGTAGGTTAGTGATTGTAGAGTATATTTTCCATTTATTCATATGTTCCACATTTTTGAAGGCCTACTGTGCAACACATTACATACTATGCACTGGAAATGGAATGGAAAATAAGACACAATACCCGCCTTTAAGGAGCATGGTGGCAAAGGATTCATGGGGGAAGAGAGTCAAAGATAAGTTCACTTATTAAATAGTGGGTATTTTAAAAAAGAATCCTATGCATTGTTTACATACAGCATAACTTTTAGGTTATATGATCTCTCCCTGTACTTGTCTTGAGCTATTTTGGGACTCTAAATTGTAGGTAACTGACACGCAGATTCTGTCCTGTCTGGTAGAGGTGCAAATGACCTCTTATCCCAACAGTCCCCTTACTGTCATCCCCATATTTTCCTCAGTTTGGGCCATTTTGCCTCTATTTGCACATTTATTTCAAAATACATTTATGCTCTATACTTTTTACCTTTTGTGAACTGATATTATACACACACACACAAAGTCTGCCAGTTCTGGTTCCCTTGTGAGAAAAATAAAATCTTTAATATGGATTATTTTTTTATATCCCTACAAGAGTCACAATTTTATCTTATTTTGAAAATTGCTTTGAATAGGATATATAGTGGATGGATGAGAGTTTAGATCTTAGAACTTAGTTGGTAGAAGGCACCTGAATTTATTGGAGCAGATGAGATATCCCAAGCAAAAGGGATATAAAAGGAAAAGAAGATGAACAAAGAATCTCAAGGAAAGCTAAAATTTAAGAAGTAAGATTTTGGAAAGATGCACTTATATATATCAAATATTTTTTCCCACTTGAACTCTACTAAAATAAATATAATTTTCACTTCTCAATTCAGTTTAAGGTTTCTGGAATAGAAACATGTAGAATACATTGTGATAATTAATCAATTAATTTCTTTTTATTGAATTTATTGGGGTGACACTGGTTAACATTATTCAGGTTTTAGGTGCATAATTTCACAACACATCATCTATATACTGTATTGTGTGTTCACCACCCCAAGTCAAGTCTCCTTCCATCAGCATTTCCACCTTCCCCTGCCCTCCTCAGCCCTACAATCACCACACTGTCCCTCAGCATTTCCACCTTCCCCTACCCTCCTCAGCCCTACAATCACCACACTGTCCCTCAGCATTTCCACCTTCCCCTACCCTCCTCAGCCCTACAATCACCACACTGTCCCTCAGCATTTCCACCTTCCCCTACCCTCCTCAGCCCTACAATCACCACACTGTCGTCCACAATTTCTCTCTCTTTTTTTCTTTTATGCTCACTTCCTCCACACCCAGCCCCCTTTCCAGCTTGGATGCTTTTTATTTCTTTTTATTTTCTTATTGCTGTGGATAGGACTTCCAGCACTATGTTGAATAAGAGAGTTGAAAGCAGATATCCCTGTCTTGTTCCCAATCTTTAATGGAGATGTTTGTAGTTTTTGCCTGTTAAGTATGATGCTGAATGTGGGTCTGTCATATATAACCTTTATTATATTCAGGTATGTTCCCTCTATTCCTACTTTGCCAACAGGTTTTATCATTAATGGGTATTGTATTTTATTAAATTTATCTCCTGCATCTATTAATATGATAATATGGTTTTTATTCATTTTTATGTGGCTATCACATTTATTGAATTGCAGAATTGCATATATTTCACCAATCTTGCATTTCCCCCAAAATCCCACTTGATTGTGGTATACGATGTTCTTAATGCATTGCTGGACCCAGTATGCTAAGATTTTGTTAAGGATTTTAGCATCTATGTTCATCTGGGATATGGGCCTGTAATTTTATTTCTTTGTAGTGTCTTTATCTGGCTGTGGAATTAGAGTAATGCTAGCTTCATAAAATTACCATGGAGTTTTTCCCTCTTTTGCATATTTTGGAATAGTTTGAGAAGGAGAGGTGTTAGTTCTTGAAATGTTTGGCAAAATTCACCTGTGAAGCCATCTGTTCTGTGACTTTTGTTTGTTGAGAATTTTTTAATTACTGCTTAAATTTTACTATTTGTAATCTGTCTGTTCAGATTCTCTGATTTTTTCTGATTCAGTTTTGGAAGACTATATTTCTAGGAATTTATCCATTTTTCCAGATTGTCCCATTTCTTGGTATAGAGTTGTTCGTAATATTTTCTTAAAATCCTTTGCATTTCTGTGGAGTTAATTGTTACTCTTCTTCTCCCATTTCTGATTTTATTTATGTGGGTCCTCTATTTTTTTTGATAAGTCTGGTTAAAAAAATGTCAATCTTGTTTATCTTTACAAAGAGCCAGCTCTTGCTTTCATTGATTTTTGTACTGAATTTTAGACTCTATTTTGTTTATTTCTGCTTTAATCTTTATTATTTCCTTCTTTCTACTCACTCTGGGCTTTGTTGTTCTATTTTAAATTCCTTTAAGTGTAAAGTTACATTGATTATTTGAGATATTTCTTCTTTCTTGAGGTAGGCCTATAATGCAATAAATGTCCCTCTTAGGACTACTGTTGTTGAGAAAACAACATAGATTTGGGGTTGTTGTATTCTCATTTTCATTTGTTTCAAGACATCTTTTGATTTTTCTCTAGATCTCTTTGTTTTAGTATTTTGCTTGTGTTTGATTTCTACTTTTGTACCACTGTGGTCAGAGAATATGCTTGATATTGAAATTTAGAACTATTTGACAGTAACCAGAGAAGAGGTGGAAGGGGACTGTTGGGGGAAGGATTTTGAGAAACTACTATAAAGGACACATGGACAAAACTAAGGGAGAGGGTGGAAGCAAGGGAAGGAGGTGGGTTTCCCTAGGGTGGAGGGGAGTGGTGGGGGAAAAATGCAGACAACTATAATTGAACAATAATAAAATAATTTTAAAAAATTATTGAGGACCCCCCCCAAGAAATGATTTCAATCTTTTCAAATTTATTGAGAATTATTTTCTGTGCTAACATGTGGTCTGTCCTAGAAAATGTTTCATGTGCACTTGCAAAGAATGTATATTCTTCTGCTTTGGGGAGAATGCTCTGAAGGTATCAATTAAATATATTTTCTTGTGTGCCATTTAAGGCCATCATTTTCTTATTGTTTTTCTGCCTAGAAGATCTGTCTATTGTTGTCAATGGGGTGTTAAGATTCCTTACCTGGCTGTATCACTACCAGCCTCTCCCTTTATGTCCATCAAGAATTCCTTTATATATTTAGGTGCTCCTGTGTTGGCTGCATACATGTTTTTAAGGGCTATATCCTCTTGGTGGACTGTTCCCTTTATCATCATGTAGTGTCCTTCTTCATCTCTCACTACATCCTTTGCTTTAAATCTATTTTGTCAGATAGAAATATTGTGACCCCAGCTTTTTTCTTCTTTATTTACATGAAATATTTTTTCCATCCCTTTACTTTTAGTCTGTGTGTATCTCTTGTTCTGAGATTAGTCTCTTGTAGACTGTGTATGTATGGCTCTTGTTTTCTTAGCCATTCATCCACTCTATGTCTTTTATTGGAATACTCAAGGCATTTATAAAGTAATTATTAATAGGCCATTTTATTCTTTTTAACTGTTTTTCTCTGTTGTTGTTTTTTCTCCTTCTTTTTTTCTTTTTTTTTCAACTCCTACCCCTCCCTCTCTTCCTGTCCCTCCCTGTCCTCTCTCTCATTCTCCTCCTCTGTTTAACAGGCCCTTTAACATTTTTTTAAATACTAGTTTAGTGGTAACAAGTTCCTTTAGCTTTTCTTATCTGGGAAGATTCTTCATATCTCCTTCAATTTTGAATAATAGCCTTGTTGGGCAAAGGAGTCTCAGCTATAGATTCTTGGCTTTCATCACCTTGAATATTTTATGCTAATTCCTTCTGGCCTGAAAAGTTTCTGTTGAGAAATTAGCAGTCTTGTGGGAACTCCCTTGTAGATAATTAACTGCTTTTCTTTTTTTGCTTTTAAGATTCTTTCTTTGTGTTTATCCTTTGCCATTTTAATTTTGACATGTCTTTGTGTGGGTCTCTTTTGGTTTATCTTATTTGGGATTCTCTGCACTTCCTGGACTTGCATGTGTTTTTCCTTCACCAAGTTAGGGAAGTTATTTCCTCATTATGTTCTCAATCCCTGCTCTCTCTCTCCTCCTTTTGATACTCCCATGATGTGAATGTTGTTATGCTTCAGGTTGTAACAAAGGTCCCTTAAACTATCTTTATTCTTTTAAAATTATTTTTCTTTTTGATGCTCTGATTGGGTGTTTTTTTTCTACCTTGTCTTCCTAATTGCTTTTTTGATCTTCTTTTAGATGCCCAGAGGTTAGTTTCTAGAGGAAAGCACCAGTCAGGTTCACAGAAAAGTTGCCAGAATAGTCCCCACCCCAAATCCACACAACTTAGTCACTGATAGCCCCTGAGTCTGCCCTGACCTCTATACCCTGGACAAGGCAGCTGACTCCTCAGAAGAGTGGAAGCTCTGTAGGGGTGGGAGCAGAGGGAATCCAACGTGTGGGGTTATTGATTTTGCCTAGGTTGACCATACATGAAGGAGAGTGCTCTACCTAAGAAAGTTGGTGTCTATAGTATGGGAAAATGACTTAGCACAGAGATTCTGCTGCTGTCTCTTCAGCTCTCTTATGGTCACAAACTCCAGACTCTACTCTTGCAACTCTAGTTCACTTTGCTCTTCTTCCACCAGATCCCAAGGTACGTGTCTGTGAAAAAAAAATTGTGAGTTGGCCATTTAAGTGGGTGCCTATGTCTCTAGAAAACTCCTGTCTTTCCCTGGAGAACAGGATCCCCACTGTTTTTCACAGCCAGGTGTTATGTGGGAAACTTTACTTGGCTTTGGTGCTCTGGGCTATCGATCCTGGTTTGAGGTTTAGACCCCACACTTCTCGGGGTATTCCCTGCAGCAGAGATACCCCTCCAGGACCTCAGCTACTATCCATGGGAGCAGGGTCAGCCTTTTTCAAATCTCTACTCTTCCTACCAGCCTTGATATCTCTTCTTCTGTAAATCCTTGGCTATAAGACTTTTCTTCAGCTAGTCTTCAATTGGTTATTCAGGATGATTATTCTATAATTTATGTAGTTGTCCTTCCAGTTTGGTCCTGAGAGGAGGTTAGTGTAGCTTCCACCTGCTCTGCTGCCATCTTGGATCTTGTTATAATGAGGAATTCTTTAGAGTTTGGTGTGGAGAGAATAGTGAAGGGAATTAGTCTGCAAGAAAGAAGATGGCAAGGAAATGTAGCTATATTCAGATGTTTGAAGGGTTGTCAAGCAATGCTCTATTTTGTTCCATATGTGTAGGAACAGGACATCAAATGAAGGTAGTTAAGGCTAAGGAAGAAACTTCAAACAATTTAAAAAGTATTCAAATAATATAGGCTGCTTTGCAAGACAACTAAATAAACACTTAAGCATTGGAGGATGTTTAGTATAGTTCTTGTTTGATACAATATTGAAATTTTTTTTACATCAGTCATCTTAAAAAATATTCACTATACTTAATGGTGAAAGAAAATACTTAATTATGAAAGAAAATACTATACTATACTTAATACTATATGTAAAATACTATACTTAATATACTATAATTCTATACTTAATTGTGAAAGAAAATTAAAATGTCCCATTGAATATATTCATTATCTGGCAAATTTCATGCCTCCTCATACTCTCCATGTTAGCCATGATAAGTCTAGTTCCATCTGATTCCTCTTTCTCAAGGTAGAGATACAGATATTCCCACAACATACAAGTACCTCACCAGACTCTTGTCACTGGCTTGAAGAAGGAGTCTAAGGAAGTGATTTGTTTGATACCTTACCTATAAAAGGGACAGAGTTGAATGTCCCTGAGGAGGCTGTCCAGAAATTTTTGAGAACACAAAAGTCATGTTGGGCTCATAGTTTATGGAGCAGAAGTATCCATGTATATTTTTTCCTGTAGGGATCTACAGTAAGATAATAACAAAGAAAATAACTTAAGAGCAGTCTGAAACACATTAAGTAAAATGAACTGCTGTGAGAAGCCCTGGATGACAGTGTGTGCAGGGAGGTATGTATGCATGGGTGTGAATATTGAAACAAGAATTGGAGGGACAATAATACATATTTCTTTTGCTACTACAATGTTCATAAATTTACATAGTGAGAAGGGTTGTTTGTTTACAAAATAATTTTTTCAATCACACCTGCTATTCAAATACTGATCACTCTCAGTAGTGCTTTACCCAAAATAAAAGAGCTATTTATGTATTTGTTGCACAGATAATTTACTCTATCTTTCTATTTATTGTAAGTTGTTGGGAACTGCCCTGCCTGGTTTCAGAAGCTGTAACCCCCATTGCTAAGGCTGAGTAAAGAGACCTTAGAACCATAAGCCACTAAAGAGACAAAGCTTACCTTCCTGGTAGAGGTGCCACCTCTGCCCCTTTTTACTTCACCCTGCTTGGCCCTGAGTGGATGACTGGTTAGCCAATGCCAGTTAAGATTTCTCAAGGGAGGGATAACCTAAGACAGGCACGATCACCAGGGTCACTTTGGGGCTATAGAAAAGGGGAGTGGGGGACCATCACCCCTCAGCTTTGACATAGCCTGAGTCCTCATTCTGCCTGCAAGAAGTCTCCTAATCTCTTGGCTGCCTTACTTCTCCTGCCTGACTTAAGCCTGAAACAATGCTGGAGGTGGGTGCAGCCCTTGCTGGAAAGGGTGGGTTCCCTGGGGCAATCAGGCCTAAGAAAGAATGCAAAAAATCCTATGAAACCTGCTTTGCTAATACCCTCAATTTAAATGATAAGGGTCCAAGCATGAAATGAGTTTGTTCCCCAAAGTTTTATGGCCCTTTAGCTATATGACCCTGACTCAGAATAAGCCCTCATAGTTCTGTGAATGTTATCTATTGTTTGATCATTACTGCCTGATAATGATTGAGCTTTACATATACACCCTGTATTCCTGTGCAAATTAAACCCAATAAAAGCCCATTGAGGAACAGGCTGAAAGCCCTTCCTCTCTGAGAGATGGGCCACCTTTCCTTCCCAAGGAGATCATGTCTTGGTAGACTTATTCTCATCCGTGGCAGCACAGTAAGTTATTAGTCATTAAGTATATGCTTTATTATAAAAAAAGTACTTCAAAATGACATTTTTAAAAGTAAATATTTAGTATATAATTAATGATTACTAACTATAGTCACCAGAGTGCATTAGATCTCCAGATGTTAAAACTGAAAGTTTGTTTCCTTTGACCACCCTCCTTGCCCATTCCCCTTCCCACAGCCCTGAAAACCACCATTTTACTCTCATGTTCTTTGAGTTTCACTTTTTCAGGTTCCATAAAAGTGGGATCATGCAGTGTTTATCTTTTTATGTCTGGCCTAACCACTTAGCATAATGGCCTAAGTTCATTCATTTTGTTCTAAATGACAAGATTTACCTCTTTTTATAAGGCTGGATAATATTCCATTGCATATGCCACATTATATTTGTGCATTCATCCATCAATGGACACTTAGGGTTTCAGGTTGTTCACATATCTTGGTGATTGTGCATACTGCTGCAATGAACAAGAGAGTGCAGGCATTTCTTTGAAGAACTGATTTCATTTCTTTTGGACAAGTGTCAAGAAGTGGGATTACTGGATTTTGTGGTTATTTTAATTTGTTTTTTTTAAATCCTCACCTGAGGACTTTTTTTTTTTTTTCATTGCTTTTAGGGAGAAAGGAAGGAGAGAGAGAGGGAGAGAAACACTGATGCTAGAGAGAGGTGTCAACTGGTGGTCTCCAGCATATGCCCTGTTTGGGGATTGTACATGCCCAGTCTGAGTTCAAACCCACCGCCTAGATATGTGCCCTGACTCAGAATCGAACCTACCTTTCAGTTATGATAAGATTCTTCAAACAACTGAGCCACACTGGCCAGGGTTGTGGTTCTTTTTTTTTTTAAGAAAATAGAAGTGAAATTACATTTAGGAATAAAAAAAAGTAATGAAAAGATGTATAGAAAAGTAGAAATGATGAAGAATGATGACTGCAAGAACTGAGAGTAGGGGAAAAGGGGAGGTTTTTAACAAGTTTAGTTTTCCTGGCTGAGAAGAGTTGTGTGGCTGCATCGTGGTGATGGTGATGCAACAATGAGGATGTACTTAATGTTACTGCGTGCTATGCTTAAAAACAGTAAAGATGCAAAATCTTGAATGTTGTGTTACCACAATTTAAATAAGTAATAATAAACTAAAAAGTTTAAAAAGTACTTTAAATTTTTATTTCCATAGTTTGTTTCTGAATTTACATTTGTTTAAACATGCTGAAGATTGCTTTTGAAATTTTACTTGCCTGATTACTCAAATACCCTTTGGATTGTTTTTCATTTATTTTCACTAGTCTACCTTTAATTGGATATTGTGGGTTATTATTATTATTATTTACACAAAATTAGCTTTTATAATTAAATTCTATTGCTTATTGAACTGCATTCATTTGAGTAGGATTAACAAGACTTATGCTTCATCCAGAGTAAAATTTACTAGCACTCTAATCTTGGTATATATTTTACTTTAGTTTAAGAAAATATAAAGTAAACTCTTCTCACTCATTTGGGCAAGAAGGACAAAACTATTACATTCTTAAGCTCTCCTTTTCTATTAGATAAAGATGTGGTTAATAAAAAAAACTAAATTGTTGCTATAATAAACACAATTTTAAATAAAATCACAATTTTGCTATTCTATCAATTGGCCTAAATATTATATGGTGCTCATATTAATATTTTGATGCTATTTCTATACATAAAATATGTAATAAATTTTAATCAATAGTAATGCATATGACACAGAAAAATGAGTATTTATTTTGCTCTTTCTCTTCCTTCCTTCCTGCTTCTTAGACAATCTTCCTTCTTCCCTACTTCCTTCCATCTTGCTTTCTTTCATTTTCCTTCCTCCCATGATTTTGTGTATACTTTCATTCTGTTATTTTGCCTTGTTCACTCCTTATCCTTTTCCCTGTTGGCTTCTACTTTTTCTTCTTTTATATTGTTGGTTTGGCTTGGAACAACTCTATAAAAATAAAAGTCTAGTCATCTTGAAGGCAACTTTAATTAACTAATATATACCCACCATTAAAAGATTAAAAGTAAATATCTATATTATGAATAAATCCTTTCTGAGCTAATAGTTTCATAGTCTTTATCTTTCTTGACATTTTCTTAATATAGCAAATTATATCTACCATTTTAAAACTCTATTTCTTAATTTTCAATACATAACACATTTTTACCTACTTTGAAAGACTTTTCGATCTCATTTTTGTCTTCTTACAATCTTTATCATTTTTCCCTGTCTCCTCCATTCTCTTAACACAAAACTTTTTTCTAATTACCTTAAATAAACTCAAAAATTCAATTTTCATCTCTAAGCAAGTATTTCAAAATTTGGAATCTCCTGATAATTTGAGCCAATCCCTAGTATGTATTCCTAATGACTGTAGACTGCCTTTCTTTTTTGGTGGGGGATGAGTTCCTATAAATCTTTATTTACAAAAACTAGCAGTGCGCTAGATTTGGCCTACAGGCTATTGTTTTCCAACCCCTGTTCCCTCACTTGCAAAATGGAAAAAATAAAGTGCTTACGTCATAGGATTGTTGAAATTCACATAAAATTATGCATTCATAGCATTTTTAAAAGCAGCTAGCATGTAGTGAATCTTAAAAAAAGTGATACTGTTGTTTTTGTCATTGTTGATATGTCACAATTCTAATGGGGATTCTTCATAACTTTATGTCTTGATTATGAAATTATTTTTCTAATTGGTTTTCTTATTTCAAGTTTGTTGTCTGATTTATTAGGTACTATATTTTAAAAATAATCTTTCTAAAATACCACTTTTATTGTTTTCCTCAACGGTGTAAAAAGCTTAAGGTACAGGGAGTAAGAAGCATAAACGGTAGGTACAAAATAGACAGGGGGAGGTTAAGAACAGTATAGGAAATAGAGAATCCAAAGAAGTTATATGTACGACCCATGGACATGAAGTAAGCGGAGGGGGATGCTGGTGGTAGGGGGAATACAGGGTGAAGGGGAATAAGGGGGGGAGGGGACAACTGTAATAGCATAATCAATAAAATATATTAAAAAAACAAATGAAAAAGAAGAAAAGCTTAAAAGTCTTGATTCTTGATTTTCTTAGCTATTACTACCAACAGAATGTTATTTTTTGACTGTTATAGAATGAATGTTTGTGTTTCCATCATTGTGATAATATTTAAAGATGGGGCTTTTTGAAGTAATTAGGGTTAGATTAAATCATGAGGGTGGACCAATCATGATGCAATTAGTGGCTTTATTAATGTTATTAAAGCAACTTAGAAAAGAACAAAGTTGAAATAGGTGTTGTCAGAACTGAATGATGAAGAAGTGATAAATGACAGGAGCTGGAAGGTGTTTAATAAACACTGCCAAATTTACTTCAAGCCTCCAAAGAGTGAATTAAAAGATACTTTTTTAGGAAAGGACTGGGTCGCCTCATAAGAGCTAAGTGTGACAGTAATCGACAAGGCGGGCCTCCTGGGATGATTTCTGAACAAACAACTTAAGAACATTTGCTGATTTCAGTTCTACTTAGCCAAGACTTTAAGTATAAATAATTCTGGTAATCACAGAGAAGTCAACTGCTATTTTACAATGATTCTCTAAAAAATAAAGAAGCTTTATAACTATTAAAATAATTTTCTGAAATAAAAGAAAAAGTGGAACAGAGATCTCTTTTTTTCCCTTTTCTCTTGGAGGGTATGAACTGAGGAAAGGCCATGTGAGGCACAGCAAGAAGCTGACCATTTGCACCTTAAGGAGAGCACGGTCACCAAGAACCAAATTGTCTGGCATCCTGATCTTGGGCTTCCCAGTCGCAGGAACTGTGAGAAAATAAATTTCTATTGTTTAAGCCACCTGGTCCATGGAATTTTGTATGTCAACCTGAGCCAACTGAGAAACTACACTGACTATAGGGATACTTCCTGAATTTTAATTTTCCATCATAAGTAGTTCTAACATATACATATTTTATCTTTGTAATTTCTGTGTTTTCAAATTGAATTTTAGGATATATTAATCTTAACTTACTTCCATTGAGAAAAAATATTTAATTAAAAAAGAGAATAATTATTTAAAATGGGAAACCAATTGATGGGAAGAAAAGATGGAGAGGAAATGTGGCACAAAGGAGATTAAATATTGTGTTTGTTTGTGAAAATAAAACAAAATGAAGTGGAAAAAAACCCCACAAGAGTAAAAAGTAAATATGGTTAGATTGGCTTAGACTCTTGAACTACATTTTTTAACATTTTAGAAGAGAAGACAGACTCGCCTAAAACTAACTAACTAAAATGTATTCTTTTTTTTTTACATTTTATTTATTTATTTTTAGAGAGGGGGAAGAGGGGGAGAGAGGGAAAGAGAGTAACATCAATGTGTCATTGCTCTCAGCACCTCCTGCTGGGGACCTGGCCTGCAACCCAGGCATGTGTCCTGACTGGGAATTGAACCCATAACCATATGGTTCTCAGAGGGCACTCAAGCCACTGAGCCACACCAGCCAGGGAAAATATTAACACTTTCAGAATCAGAATGGCAGGTATTTATTTTATTCTTTTACTTTTGTGTATATTTGAAATTGCTCATAAAGCTTCCATATTTTGCCAAGTATAATGCTCATTTCTTTGCCCAAATTTTTAAGGGGAAAATAAGAAAATGCATTATACATGGGTAAGTGCTAATTCGCTACTGATACATAAAATTTCTTTTTTCTTTCTTTTAAAAATATATTTTATTGTTTATGCTATTACAGTTGTCCCATTTTCTCCTTCACTCCCCTCCACCCTGCACACCCCCTGCCACCTACATTCCCCGCTTTAGTTCATGTCCATAGGTCATAAGTTCCTTAGCTTCTACATTTTCCATACTATTCTTGCCCTCCCCCTGTCTATTTTCTACCTATTGTCTATGCTACTTATTCTCTATACCTTTTCCCTCCCTCTCCTCCTCCCACTCCCTTCTTGTTAACTCTCCATGTGATCTCCATTTCTGTGGTTCTGTTCCTGTTCTAGTTGTTTGCTTTTGTTTTAGGTGTGGTTGTTACTAACTGTGAGTTTGATGTCTTTTTTTACTGTTCATATTTTTTATCTTCTTTTTCTTAGATAAGTCCCTTTAACATTTCATATAATAAGGGCTTGATGATGATTAACTCCTCTAACTTGGCCTTATCTGAGAAGCACTTTATCTGCCCTTCCATTCTAAATGAAAGCTTAGCTGGATAGAACAATCTTGGATGTAGGTCCTTGCCTTTCATGACTTGGAATACTTCTTTCCAGCCCCTTCTTGCCTGTAAGGTCTCTTTCGAGAAATCAGCTGACAGTCTGATGGGAACTCCTTTGTAAGTAACTGTCCCCTTATCTCTTGCTGCTTCTAGGATTCTCTCCTTCATTTTTACCTTGGGTAATGTAATTATGATGTGCCTTGGCATGTTCCTCCTTGGGTTCAACCTCTTTGGGACTCTGAGCTTCCTGAACTTCCTGGAAGTCTATTTCCCTTGCCAGATTGGGGAAGTTCTCCTTTATTATTTGTTCAAATAACTTTTCCACTTGTTGTTTTTCCTCTTCACCTTCTGGTACCCCTATAATTCAAATGTCCTGGAAGTTCCTAAGCCTCTCCTCATTTTTTTGAATTCTTATTTCTTCATTCTTTTCTGTTTGGTTGTTCCTTTCTTCCTTCTGGTCCAGTCCATTGATTTGAAACTCAGTTTTCCTTCCATCACTATTGGTTTCATGCACATTTTTCTTCATGTCACTTATTGTAACCTTCATTTGTTTATCTAATTTGTGACCAAAATCAACCAATTCTGTGAGCATCCCAATCACCAGTGCTTTGAACTGTGCATCTGATAGGTTGGTAATCTCTCGTTTGCTTAAAAGTGTTGGCCGAGGGGCTTTTAATTCTGTTTGAGCCATCTTCTTCCCCCCACCCCCTTTGGCCTGGTTGTGCCTGTTATGTATGAGGGATGGAGCCTTAGGTGTTCACCAGGGTGGGGCACCCCAGTCACTGGGTTGTGACGCTATATGTGGGGGCAGGGTCCGAGAGGGAACAATGGCACCTGCTCCGCTCTCTCTAGGACTTCAGTCCCCTCTGCCGCTTCCCACAAACAGATTGGGCCCTTCTGGTGCTGGATCCCGGGGGGGTGGGCTTGTGTACTTTCTAGGACTCTGTGGGTCTCCCCAAGGTGTTCTCCTCTGAGGCTGGGGAGTTCTCCTGGCCTCAACTCCCACAGGTATTTTCAATCAGTACTTTTAGGCTTTGTTTCCCAGTGCTGGGTCCCTGGGTTGCATGGTCTGTGTCGCTGCCCATTTTCACCTGGTTTATCTGCACATGAATGTGTGACTGTGGACAGCCAGCTGCCTTGCACCCCTCACTGGCTCTGCTCATTGCCTCCCATGCTCAGGGTCTGCCACTAGGTCCATCAGCTGCCCTTGAGCCTCTGGGGTCTGCCAACTGCTGCCTGCGCCCTGCACACCCTCATCTGCCAGCCACCGCTTTTTCCTGCTGGGACCTCTCAACCCCTCTCCGTAGGCCTC
The DNA here is from genome assembly GCA_004024845.1 of Tonatia bakeri. Taxonomy (NCBI): domain Eukaryota; kingdom Metazoa; phylum Chordata; class Mammalia; order Chiroptera; family Phyllostomidae; genus Tonatia; species Tonatia bakeri. Next base: position 54,988 of record PVIA01005611.1, read on the forward strand.
TGACTCTGTCCCTCCTTACTGGTCTGGATGAATGGTTGTCAGACTTTCATTCAGTTCATTTCTCTCTTTTCTGGATGTTTTTTGTTTCTAAATGTTTGTTGTTCTTAGTTTTGGTTGTGTGAGGAGGCACAGTGTGTCTACCTACGCCTCCATCTTGGCCCCTGATCTGAAATGTAGTCTAATAAATTTGCTTTTTAGTTGACTTAGAAGTAGCTAAAACTATCTATTGCAAGGTACTGGGATAAGAGGAGTAATGAAAACTAATAAATAGAAAAATAATAAAACTTTTGTTTCTATTGAGAACAAATAGAATACTATATACTTTAAAACTTAAGGGAAACTATATGGTAAAAAGCACAATTTTTAAAGAGGAAACACCCTATTGTAGTACTATATATCATGCTTTTTTATTTAGAAATTTAGTATTAATTAAAACAGATCTTTTAAGTTTAATCTAACATAAATTTCATCATATGCATTTGTGCATACATAGAAAGGAAAATAAGTAGTTTAAAGTATTATTAAAATTTTGACATTCAGGGCCTAAATTTTTAAATTCATGGATAATATTACAATTTTTACACTATAGGGTCTACTTTATCATCAAATGCATTGGTGATGCCATAGTTTTTTTAAAATTTAATAAGCAAATTAAACTTATTAGTAGTGTGAACTCTTAACCAAGACTTATCGTTATGTAAAGTTAGTCTGCTTTTGAGTCCCGCTTATGTGGTCTTAATAGACATTCCTAATCACCAAATCCTTTCCTTACTATAATCTGTTTTGTAAGGGTTAACAAATTACTTTGCTATCATTTTTTGGACATTTTTGTAAGTTGCAACCCAATGGGTAAGATTTGATGTTGGAGTACATGGTACTTGACCATGTTTCAATAATAAAAAATTAATGGGATTGTTTAAAAAATTTGTGTCTTAGTCTTTGTGAAATTTGGTAGATAGCTTAAAAACTTTCTTCTCTCTCAAGAATTTACACTCTTCTCCATCTCTGGTTGTTGAAATTCCAAAAGTGGAAACAATTCTCAATTGAGAAATCAAAATGTGTTAAATATTTGAATGGAGGACTAGAAAATAAAAGAGGCAGAAAATAAAAAAGCTTCTGGGTTTGTGTACCATCTATAATATCAAATAGACATGCCATTGAAACTGAAGTGATGCAAAAAGACTAAGGTTAGAGGTGAAACTGTAATGGGGTACAGAACATAAGGTCCCTGAAGATAGGAAACCAACCCTCACAATCCTTGACTGGGGGAAGAGGGGTGGCTGATACAGCATTTAAGATACATTGCATAACAATGGCAAGTTAAGAGTTGTGCCTTCCTGAAGGGAAGAAGACTGCTGCCCAAGTTGAATTGTGTGCATGAATGTGAGAACACTCAGGCACTTGTGACATAACCACACAGGGGGGTTGGAGAGGGGAACTGAAATAGAGCCTGCGTGAGAGGCAGAGGGCAGATACCCACCCCGGATGTCCATGTGTCACTGGGAACATTTGCCCTGACTAAAGATGGCAGCCAAAATAATGTAAAAGACATGGGGGAACTGGCAAAAGTGGCTGGCACTAACACATCATAAGAAGGGCTGGATATGAAGTCACATAGGAAGTTCTGGGCCAAACATTTAAACAAGGGTGGCCTGAAAGAGAAGAGGGAGAAGCCACATGGTCTGGAGTAAGAGCAAGGATTTCTAAAAGCCAGAAGTCTAGTGAGTTGTCAGCTGATGGAGCTGCGTGGGACCTGCCTAGCCACTCAGATTTGTGAGAGATGCTTGGAGCTGAACTGTGACTGGAAATGCTGCATTGCAGATGTCTGCTTTTCTGAAAGATGGTATCTCTGACTGGTGTATTCTGAAACTGGCCTGGTTTGGCAAAGGGAGGCAGGACTATGTGCTTTTGGGCATTTTTGAAGGGAATGGGACTTAACGGCAGAAATCTGCCATTATTGTAAATCTGTATAACCTTCAAATAAACAACCCCTTTCCTTTTTCATTGGGTACCAGGCTTCTTGGTGGTGGGCAGTTGAACCCCTCAGCTGTTCCAGAACAGCATTGGTGGGGTTCTGTAGCAAAATTATTGGAATAAAAGTGTGGGAGAGATACTAAATGGAAAATACATCCTTCAGAGCTACTACATTCTAGGCATTAGTTAGATGATTTATTATTTTGTTAATTTAATCCTCATGACAAATTTATATATTCTTTACCTTATAAGTATTAAGTTGTTTAATCCTCACAACAAACTTATAAGCAATAGTGAATAATCAGGTATAATGGAAAGATTTATCTAATAAAAAACTTACAAGACAAAATTTACTACTTATTATTGCTTTCAAAACATATGGTAATGATTACATCACAATTTGTGGAAAACTCAATATATGCCTCTCTGACTTAAAAGGCTTTTGTAATAGTTTTTTTTTTTTTTGTATTCTAAATATTTGATTATCAGGTAAAATGACTTAGTGGAAAGATACCATAGATTTTTATCTTATTTCATTGAAATTACATGTACTGTTCTCCTGTGGCTTGGAGAAAGAATCCTGGAAGAGAATGTTCTTTAAATTTTCTCTCATGAGTGAAGAATCAATGACTTCCATATAGGGGATTTTCTGGAGTCACATGAAGTTCATGGTGTACTGTGCTAATAATGGAAATCCTCTCTCTTCATTTTTATTGTGCAAATTATATGTATCATCACACATTTCATCATACATTTTGAAAAAAGAAACACTTTAGTATTAGGCAATCTATAAAAATATAATATACCTAAATCTTTGGAAATCAGATTGATGATTTCAACAAGCTATACTTTTCACTAAATAATATATTAGGCACTGGGTTAAATTTAAATATGCAAATCACTCCACTTATGCCTTCAGGGAACTTGCAATCCAGCACTGGCCCGTGGGGCAGGAAAGGAAGATAACCTGAGTCTAAGAGAGGCTGTGAGAATCTACTATCTGTTTATATATAAGAATCTCACCTTGGTTCCACTGACTGCAATGTATTTTGTTTGAAATGACTTAGCCCAATTCTGATTTTAATGGTGTGTGTCTAGCTCCAACCATCAATTGTTCTTGTTAATCTGCAGCTTGGTAGTGAACATTGACATATATGTTGGAAAAAATAAACAAGAGTTAATGAGTGTTTAAATTGAACCATGACCTTGCAGGGTCTGCAAAATATTGATAATTTGTTATTTCTAAGTTGAACAGTATCTTAATAAAAATAAGAGGAGCTGTACATGGAGATAACCTCCCATTCCAGAAATTCATCATTTGATAGTAACAATGTTTAATAGACACCTAATAACAATCATTTGTTTCCTTAAAGATGAAAAGGCTTCTTGGCAGGAGTCATTGTTAGTATGAAATTAGGTTTTCCTAAATTGCTGTTTCTCACTTTTTAATTAATAATTGACTCATTTATTTCATGATAATCTACTGTTTCATGGATTACATGCTGTATCTGATTCTTAAGATTGCTGTATTAACCACCCTGAATGTAGTTTCTGTCTTTAATGCCCCAGTGTGCTTTCTCACTGCATGCTTTAAATACTTTAAATTATTCTAAAAGCAAAATGCATTGTATAGTATTCTTTATATGATAAGGCACTACAAACAAAAATCAATTAAAGTCAATAAGTTATTGAAAATTGACTTTGAACCAAGGATTATATCAATTAAGAGAGCTTTAGTGAGGTCAAAAAAATTACCAGATGTAATTTGCTCTTTCATTGGAGAAATAAGATACATGTCATATATATCTACATGTATATAAATTTATATATAAAAATATATGAAATTTACATATAATGAATACATATGAAAGCAAATGTGTGTTTATGTATATGTATATATATAATATATGTACCTATATACCCATATCCACATATGTATGTATATATATGTTGAACAGTTAAAAGAAGTGAAAAAAACTTATTCTAAAGTAAATGAAACAGGGTACTTTTTTTAATCATTTTTTTTATTATTGTTCAAGTACAGTTGTCTCCATCTTCCCACCACTACTTTTCCCCACCCCACCTCTCTCCACCTCCCACCTTCCATCCTTCCCCTCTTTGGATTTGTCCATGAGTCCTTTCCCTTCTTTATTTCATTATCTCCCTCCCACCATGCCTCTGGTCACTGTCAGTTTGTTCTGTATTTCAATGTCTTTGGTTATATTTTGCTTGCTTGTTTGTTTTGTTGATTAGGTGCCACTTATAGGTGAGATCATATGGTATTTGTCTTTCACTGTCTGGCTTATTTCACTTAGCATAATGCTCTCTACTTCTATCCATGTTGTTATGAAGGGTAGGAGCTCCTTCTTTCTTTCTGCTGTGTAGTATTCCACAGTGTAAATGTACCACAGTTTTTTTATCCATTCATTTACTGATGGGCACTTAGGCTGTTTCCAGCATTTGGCTATTGTAAATTGTGCTGCTATGAACATTGGGGTGCATAGGTTCTTTTGAATTGGTGTTTCAGGACTCAGGGTATAATCCTGGCAGTGGTATTGCTGGGTTAAAAGGCAGTTCCATTTTTAGTTTTCTGAGGAAATTCCATACTGTTTTTCACAGTGCCTGCACCAGTCCACATTCCTACCCATAATGTACTAGGGTTCCATTTTCTCTGCAACCTTGTCAGCATTTACTCTTTGTTGATTTGTTTATGATGGGCATTCTGACTGGTGTAAAGTGGTATCTCATTGTGGTTTTAATTTGCATCTCTCTGATGGCTAGTCATGTCGAGCATCATTTTATATGTTTCTGGGTCCTCTCTATGTCCTCCTTGGAGAAGCGTCTGTCCAGATCCTTTGCCCATTTTTTAATTGGATTGTTTGTTTTCCTGGAGTGGAGTTGTGTGAGTTCTATATATATTTTGGAGATCAAACCCTTATCTGAGGTATCATTTGCAAATATATTTTCCCATATGGTTGGTTCCATTTTCATTTTTTCTGATGTTTTCTTTAGCCATGCAAAAGCTTTTTATTTTGATCAAGTCCCATTTGTTTATCTTTTCTTTTATGTCCCTTGCTCTAGGGTATATACTGGTGAAAATGTTGCTATATGGGATATCAGATTTTCCTGCCTATGTTCTCTTCTAGGACTTTTATGTTGTCAGGTCTTATATCCATCTTGTATCCATCTTCAGTTTTTAAGTCTTTTATCCACCTTCAGTTTATTTTTATGTATGATGTAAGTTGGTCGAGTTTCATTTTTTTGCATGTAGTTGTCCAGATCTCCCAACACCATTTATTGAAGAGACTATTTTTACTCCATTTTAAGCTTCTGTTCTCTTTGTTGAACTATTAATTGACCATAGAGAGTTGGGTTTATTTCTGGCCTGTCTATTCTGTTCCATTGATCCATATGTCAGCCAGTACCAGACTGTGTTGATTACTGTGGCCTTGTAATATAATTTGATGTCAGGTATGGTTATCCCTTCTACTTTGTTCTTCTTTCTAAAAATTGCTGTAGCTATTCGGGGTCATTTATGGTTCCATATAAATTTTTGAAATTTTTGTTCTATATCTGTGAAATATGTCATTGGTATTTTAGTAGGGATGTGTTGAATCTATAAATTGCTTTGGGTAGTGTGGACATTTTCGATGATGTTAATTTTTCCATTCCATGAATGTGGTATATGCTTCCATTTATTTGTGTCTTCCTTAATTTCTTTTTTCAATGTTGCATAGTTTTCTGAGTATAGGTGTTTTACCTTCATGGTTAGGTTTATTCCTAGGAACTTCATTTTGCTTGTTGCTATAGCAAATGGGATTTTTCCCTGATTTCTGTATCTGATATTTCATTGTCAATATACAAAAATGGCTTCAACTACTGAATATTGACTTAGTATCCTGCTGTTTTGCCAAATTCACTTATTACATTGAGTAGTTTTTTGGTGGAGTCTATAGGATTTTCTATGTGCACTATCAAGTCATCTGCAAACAATGACAGTTTTACTTCCTCCTTTCCTGTTGGGAACCGCCTTGCCTGGTTTCAGAGACTGTAATCCTTTGTGGCTAAGGCTAAGTAGAAAGACCTTGGAACCATAAGCCACTTAAGAGACAAAGCTTATCTTCCTTGTAGGGATACTGCCTCTGCCCTCTTTCTCTTCACACTGCTTGGTCCTGGGCAGATGAGTGGTTAGCCAATCACAGGTAAGATTCCTCAAAGGAGGGATAACCTAAGACAGGCACAATCATGGGGGGCACCCAGGGAAGGACTTGTGTGCTATAGAAAAAGGGGGTGAGGGACCCTCACCCTTTGGCTTTGACATAGCCTGAGTCCTCATTCTGCCTGCAAGAAGTCTCCTAATCTCTTGGCTGCCTTACTTCCCCTGCCAGACTTAAGCCTGAAACAATGCTGGAGGTAGGTGCAGCCCTCTGCTGGAAAGGTTGGGTTCCCTGGGGCAATCAGGCCTAAGAAAGAATGCACAAAATCCTATGAAACCTACTTTGCTAATACCTTCAATTTAAATAAGGGTCCAAGCATGAAGTAAGTTTGTTCCCCAAAGTTTTATGGCCCTTTAGCTATATGACCCTGACTCAGAATAAGCCCTCAGTGTTCTTTGAGTGTTATCTATTGTTTAGTCATTTCTGCTTGACAGTGATTGATGAGCTTTATGTATACACTCTGTATTCCTATGCAAATTAAACCCAATAAAACCTTGTCTGGGTGTTCTCTCCTTGAGAGAGTGGTTGTGCTGTCCCTTTTTCTCCATAGGATTCTGTAGTCTGTGTGAATTTGTATCATCTCATCCGTAATGCAGGCCTGTGTCTGCATCACTTTCCAATTTGGATGCCTTTTATTTCTTCTTCTTGTTTGATTGCTGTGGCTAGGACTTCCAGTACCATATTGAATGGAAGTGGTGAAAGTGGACACCCTTGTCTTGTTTCTGGTCTTAGTGGGAAAGCTTTTAGTTTTTGCCCATTGAGTATGATGTTGACTTAGGTTTCTCATATATGGCCTTTATTAGGTTGAGGAATGCTCCCTCTACTCCCACTCTGCTGAGTGTTTTTATCATAAATGGGTGCTGTACCTTATCAAATACTTTTTCTGCATCTATTGATATGATCATGTGATTTTTGTCTTTGCTTTTGTTCATGTGATGTATTACATTTATTGATTTGCAAGTATTGTACCATCCTTACATTCCTGGGATGAATCTCACTTGATTGTGGTGTATGATCTTTTGATGCATTGCTGGATGCTGTTTGCCAATATTTTGCTGAGGATTTTAATGTCTAAGGTTCATCAGCGATATTGATCTTTAGTTTTCTTTCTTTGTGGCATTTTTGTCTGTTTTTAGGATTAGGATGATGCTGGCTTAATAAAAAGGGTTTGGTAGTTTTCCCTTTTCTTGGATATTTTTTGGAATAGTCTGAGAAGGATGGGGTTACCTCTTCCTTAAATGTTTTGTAAAATTCTCCAGTGAAACTGTCTGGTCCAGGGCTTTTGTGTGACAGGAATTTTTTGATTACTGCTTCAATTTTACCAGCTGTTATCAATCTGTTAAGGCCTTCTGCTTCTTTTTCATTCAACTTTGAAAGATTATATTTTTCTAGAAATTTTTCCATTTCATCCAGGTGTTCAAATTTCTTGGCATATAGTTGTTTATCATAATTTCTTACAATCCATTATATTTCTGTGGGATCTGTTGTAATTTCTCTTTCATTTCTGATTTAATATAATTGGGTCCTCTTCCTTTTTTTCTTGATGAATCTGGTTAAAGCCTTGTCAATTTTGTTTAACTTTTCAAAGAACCAGCTCCTGAATTTATTGATTCCTTGGATTGTTCTCTTAGTCTCTATATCATTTAATTCTGCCCTGATCTTGATTATTTCCTTCCTTCTACTCACTCTGGGCAATGTTTGTTTTTGTTCCTCCAGTTCTTGTAGATGTACTGTTGGGTTGTTTATATGAAATGTTTCTATCTTTCTTAGGTTGGTCTGTCACTATGAACTTCCTTCTCAGGACTGTCTTCACTGTGTCCCATGGGTTTTGAACTGTTGTGTGTTCATTTTCATTTGTTTCCAGAAACTTTTTGATTTCTTCCTTGATGTCATTATTATCCCATTCATTGATTAATAGTATGCTATTCAGTCTCCATGAGTTTGAGTATTTTTTAATTTTTTCCTTGAGGTTAGTTTCTAGTTTCAAATCCTTGTGGTCTGAGAAAAAGCTTGATATTATTTCAATTTTATTGAATTTGTTGAGGCTTGTTTTGTGTTCTATCATGTGGTCTATCTTTGAAAATGTTCCATGTGCATTTGAAAAGAATATGTATTTTGCTTCTTTGGGATGAAAGATTTTATATATCAGTTACGTTCATTTGATCTAATGTGTTGTTCAGTTCCACAATATCCTTGTTGATATTTCATTTGGAAGATCTATCTGTTGTTGACAGTGGGGTGTTAGAATCCCCTACTATAAGTGTGTTGTTGTCTATATCTTTCTTGAAGTCCTCCAAGATTTTCCTTATATATTTGGGTGTTCCTATGTTGGGTGCATATATATTTATAATATTCATGTCTTCTTGATGGATTATTTCCTTAAGTATTATAAAGCATCCTGGTCTCTTTTTATGGCCTTTGTTTTGAAGTCTATTTTACCTGATATAAGTATTGCTACCCTGGCTTTTCCCCTATCCATTTGCTTGGAATATTTTTTCCAACCCTTCACTTCCAGTCTGTGTAGGTCATTTGTTCTCAGGTAGGTCTCTTGTAGGAAGCATATGTGTGGGTCCTGTTTTCTTATCCATTCAGCTACCCTAAGTCTTTGATTGGGGCATTTAATCCATTTACATTTAAGGTTATTATTGATAGGTACTTATTCATTGTCATTTTACTCCCTTCATACCTGTGTTCCTTTCTCTCTCACTGTTTTTCTTCCTCTTTTTAAAGCAGTCCCTTTAGCATACATTGCAGTGCTGGTTTGGTGAAGGTGTATTCCTTCAGCCTTCTTTTTTTCTGGGAATCTCCTTATTTTGCCTTCCATTTTAATTGAGAACCTTACTGGGTGGTGTAGAGACAGTATTTTGTTTTTCTTTTTCTTTTAATGTATTATACTTTGAAAATAGTGTCATGTGAAGGCTATCATAACACAACTATGAACTGCTAATAAAGTCTTCAAATTTTTATATCTTTTATTTCTCTACTGAAATATAAATGAAATACTTTAATTAGAAATTTCATGGAAATAATTTTAAGCAAAAATACACAGCATATTTTTATCATTGTAGTATTTTCCTTTTTGTTAAATTTTCTCTAAAATAATTTTGTCCTGTAAATTTTATATTTTATACATCGAGTACTAACATTTCTTATACAAAACTTCTCATCAGACTCAGAATGCATTAATGATTTATAACAACACTAGCTTTCTTAGTAGTTCCTTGAAAGTGTTGTATATGCAAAGTGGCCCCCAAAGGGGGCCTGAGGGAAGGAGCTGAGATATCAAAGAAAGAGGCAGAGAAGTCCAGGTTGTTCATTAATGAGTTTAATAGGGAACTTAGTACTGAAAGGAGGTCCTGGGCAGTAGCAGGAGTGTCAGATCTCCTCATCATTCACCCCGTAGACTACCTGTTTATATCCTTTTTAAAAATGACCTACCTTCTAGGAGAGGAATGCATGGGTGATCAGAGAGAACAAAGAGACCTGATGCTGGGAAGCTCTGGCACCAAGGTAAGCTAAGGAAAAATAGCATTCAGGGCACCTTTTCCTGAGGGAAGAATTAATGGGAATTCCATGATTAGTCCGGAGCCTGGAGCCCATGTAAATATTCCAGAGTCCATCCAGGGATGGAGCGGGGGAAGGGGAGGGCAAAGTTCCAGGTTCAGTTAAGATGGCACATTTGGCTTCAAGACATAGTCAGTTTTTCAAGAGAGATTCAGCTCTGTCCACACAATCACCTCCTGCCCAAATCCAAAACACTGCCATAGAAACATAAATTGAAAGATGCTGCAGTCATAAACCGAAAGCTTAAACAAATGATCTATTTGCAATGATTTTATTAAGCATAATGTTTTCACATTTAGAAGAGGTTTTAAATCTAGTCCCAGCTCACATTCAAAGCAAGATCCTTTTGAGAACATTTCAAATATATTGTCATTTAGCTTGTGCTTGAACTAAGTAGGTCACAAGATAATCCTTTCCAATAATAGATATCTCAAATTGTTAGGAATTCTTTAAGATCTCTCCTGCTTGTCCTAATCCCACATTTTACACATTTTCTTCAAATATTTAAAGTCATTAATTATGTTGACTTTAAACATAATTAAAACAACAGAGCTATGTCTAGTGTTCAGGCTAAATATATCCTGTGTCATCAACTATTCATTCTGTGGCTCACTTTATAGATGCCCTCAACGTCTTAGTTCATTACCTTCCTGGGGGCGTATTTCAATTGGTTAATATCTCTTTAACATGGAATTTATGACTCAATGTAATGCCTTGGTTTTGATAGAGTGCGACTTCAGATTACAAAGAAACTAATTTCCCCTTTTTGGTACTTGCGCAGTATAAATCTGCATTGGGTTTTTCATGAATATTTCTTATTGCTGATTCTGAGTATGCTTTGTGTCAAATAAGATCCTTTTATATAAATATATGTTAAGCCAAGAGTCTACTGTTTTGTAGTTAAGAGATGAGAAATAAAAGAAAGAAGAAAGAGCGATGTGATAGTTTAAGAGAAGGGAGAGCAGCTCACACTATCAAATACAATAGGAAGATTGAGGGCAATGAGGCCTGGAGAGAAAGGGTTTTGATCCAAGGAGGTCAGTGCTCATTCAACCTTAGGATCATAGCTTTGGTACAAATGAGGCGATATAATACAATTACTAGAGTTTAAGGAGTGAATAGAGTCAGCATGAGAAATTCCTTCAAGGATTTGGCATTAAAAAAACAAGTAAAGATGGAGATTTGAGGTAAAAAATATTTTTGTGGTTTGTTTTTGTTTTGGTTTGCTTTTTCTTAGTTCAGAGGAGACAGAAAACAAGTTTATAGCTAGGGAAAAGCAGCTAGGGATTATTTTGCCTTTTATAGTTATAGTTATTTGTGTGCTGACATTCTCTGTGCACTGTTATAAGTATCTGGAGAATGCAACTGATTCCCTTTCGGCTTCTTAGCACTGTGTCATTCACATAATAGGCGCGGCATAGATAGTTGTTGAGTTGAATTGTGTCATTTCTCCCAATGGGCATGTTTCCTCAAAGATTGCTGTAATTCTGCAATCACAGCAGCAACTTTATTTCATTTTCTTGTTTATTTCTACCATAGTTCATAAAAACAAACAAACAAATAACAGGTAGAAAAAAGAAAATGATAGAAAAATTATGGAAACACATCAGCAAATTTTTGTTTTTATTTCTTGTGTGCTTCAGCACCTGGATAATATATTAAGTCAGGAGAGAAGATCATCAAGGGAATGAGTGTAAATAAGAAGAGAAATGAGGACTGAGCCCAGGGAAACTGCAGTATGAAAAAGTGAAAGAGAAGAGGAAAATTAAAGTAGTTTTGAAATGAACAACTTAAGATCGAGGAAGAAAATGAGAGAATGTGATACCCTAGAATCCAAAAGAAGAAAATTGTGTAAAGAGGAGGAAATGATCACAGTATTAAACCCTGTTCATAATTTAATAACATAACTGAGAACTGACAATTAGATTTAACAACCTAGAGGTCATTAGTAACTTTAAAATAATATCCAGAATATTCAGCTGTTATGTACCACTGTGATAAAGACTTTCATGTTCTATTCTTATAGTTGCTTTAAGATTAAGTTACATTCCTCCTATTATGCCTTTCAAGGACTATACATTAGTAATCTCATCAATACTAGCATTTGCATTCCTTACACATTTATTTCACAAATACTTGATGAACAGCTGCTGTATATCTCAGGCACTGTTCAGCCTTTAAGATATTACACTGAGTAAAGAATGCACAGAGCTTATTTTCATGGAGCTTACTGTCTATGGCAAAATGTACTCATGTGTTGCTAATCCACATGCCATTATGCTCACATTCCTTGAATAGAGAGTCCTCTTTTTTAGGTGTTGGTCAGCTTTGTGTGATAGTCCTTTCCAATCACAGCAAAAGAATGTGAATTGTCATAGCTTATTATGGTAATGCCATTCTCTAGAGAGTGGCTGGTTAAAGGATGGTTAAATCATCCAACTATGACCATGAGACCTGAGGGGAGTTCATGGAAGAACCTCTGGAAAAGATATCTAAATTTTATAAAGGGAATTATGAGAGTAAAGGAGTCTCTTCTGCTTCTGGACTGATGTCAATGATGGGGGTCAGGACACAGAATCCCAAAATATGGCACCTTGGCATATTGACTATTTTCAGGTGAAGGAGCTTAAGAGAATGCAAAAAGAAGGAAGGTAATTCTGACTTCTTCCCTCACCTTTATTCCCTGAAACAGGTCATAAAACACTGGTGAACAGTGCCATCCCTATACCTGGGGGAAGGGAGCATCATATCCCAAAACAAATGGACACCGAGAAGAATCTGAATAATAGGCCTTGTTGTTTCCCAGAGTTTACTACAATTACCTCTTACTCCTTAACCTATCATATTTCTCCCTGACTTGTCCACACTTCATAACTTAGTATGAAATACTCAGGTCTAACTAATTCTTTTGGTCATTTCCTTATGAGGGCCCTCATGTCCTTCAAAACATATTAAAAATATGTATGCTTTTTGCCCATTAATCTGAGAACTATGAGACTATGAGTAAATCATTGTAGGAAGGAAGTATAAAAATGGCTGTTAGGTGTAGAAATTAACCAGGAGTGGTTCTGAGTATTCATGACCTTTTTGTTACTTGAGCTACTAAATTTTTTGTTGTAAGTGTAGAGTACTATTTGGCTGTGTCTGGCAGCCAAAGGCATTTTGATCCTAATTTTGTAGCATAAGAGTACTCTGTTAGTTGGAGGATACCTAGGAAAAGTGATGAGGTAAAAGGAAAGTAAATAAACTGAGTATTAGTAAAAAAGTAAAATCATAAAAATAAAACTAAACATAATATATTTGATACATTTCAGGAAAGATATATGAAGCAAAGCAAAAGACAATATTGAAACCAGTTCTGAAAACAAATTACAAGCACAAATAATTTATGGCAGCAAATTTATATAAACCACCTGCTGGTTACCTTTTCTCAAAGAAGGAATCACATGTAGGAGGTACCTGCCACTCATGCAGGCTCCATTTGAACAATGAATTCTGGTATGAACCTGGAAATATAAAGGCTGAATAAAAGCATTTGTTAAGTAACAAAGGCAGTGCCTCTAGTAACCAAGAGCCACCAACACATTCATTTAGAAAGAAGTTCTTCTGAAGTATATCTGATTCACATAAGTTCAAACACTAGTTGAAACAATAAGTGTGTGCAATCATCTTTAGACTAGTTAAGTTAGAGCATAAAGGCATGTTTGTTAATCCAAAATTAACCTCAGAAAAATCTGTCTTGAAATTACAAAGCAGAGTGAATACTTTGGGAAAAGCACATACCAAAAGTAAATACATAGAGAAGAAGTGCTATACTAGAAAGATAAGAAAATGCTGATGACAAATAACTACAAAAAGTTTTTAAAGATTTTATTTATTTTTAGAGAGAGGGGAAGGGAGGTGGAAAGAAAGGGAGAGAAGTATCAATGTGTGGTTGCCTCTGGCACAACCCCTACTGGGGACCTGGCCTGCAACCCAGGCATGTGCCCTGACTGGGAATCAGACCTGTGACCCTTTGCTTAGCAGTCTGGTACTAATCCACTGAGCCAAACCAGCCATGGAAAAATAAGTACAAATTTAACTACATCATTTTCTTAAATTCTTATAATCAGCCTGTAATTATAAATATTAATTATAAATTAGCCCAGACTGAAACCTTTCTCAAGGGAACTGTTTTTTATTTTTAAAAATACCATTCGAGTTCTAGTTTTAAGTCTCACATTTCAGGAAAGCTTGGATTCACTTGTTAAATAGCATGTCACTTCTAGGAAGCCTGCAAAAGTCATGTGATCTGTTCTCCGTGTAAAATCAATTTAGGATAGTGGTCAAAAAATTTGCCACTTAGTTTCACTGTTCAGAGATTTACATCTTGATTGTGATAAGGAGACAATGAAAATATACTTTTATATTTTAAGATAAATATTTTTAATTTTCTGCAACTTCTAAACAATTAGTAATAAACATCAAGTTTATTGCAGTGGACCATAGCGTATGATTGCTCACCAGAATGAGTCCACCATCAGGAGATGTGGCATGTGATGGAAAGACCTAAACAATTCAGAAGGTGGTGCTTTTAAAAATTACAAAGTTCAATAGTAGGAAAAAAGAACAGAGATTTTAGAATAGCTACTTAATGACTCAGCAAGAACACTTTAATTAAGAAAAGGATATGTTTACATTCAATCTGTGTCTTTTAAAAATGATTTCATACTTTCCATTCTCTTTTTAAAATTTTGTTGATATTAGAAGATTGTATAGAAACTTGAACAATGAGAGCAGAAACATACTAGAGTGTGCCCTACTGAAATACCACTGAACTCATTACTGTCCTGCCTTGCAGCTGACCCCAACTTCTTGACTACTCAAATTAACATTAAAAAAATTCAGAAAGTAAAGTAGAAGAAACAATCTTACCTAGTCCTTTTTCAAAAACAACATAAATGACATTTTGTATATAATTTTTTGTTATATATTTAAAATTATACAAAAATCACTCATGAGTTTTAAAAACACATTTTTAAATTTAAATCTGTGTGGTAAATAAGTCGAGTATTAGTAATTGCACAGTTAATTTGAAAATTTGGAGGAAGAGATTATTCTGCCTAGAGAGAAAGATGCCTCTTAGTGAAATATTCTAATTGCATATTTTTGACTGTGTCTACAATGGGCATCCACACTGAATGCCAGAGTCAAATTAACCTGATCAGTTTCTCCACATGCAGGAAGCCAGACTTTTGCTATTTTACAGAGAATCTGACTGATATGTTCAATTTAAGTATAGGGTCTGAATGAGTCTGGATTAATAGGTACCTACAGGCTGAAAAGTTCAACCAACACAGAAGGCACTTGATTACTATTGCAATTTTATTGACAAGTGAAGGAATTGGTTATTGTTTTGGTCAAAACATTGAACTGATCACATTACTTCATGCAAATTACTTCATGCAAATTAGTACTAAATATTAATTTCAAGTGAAAAGGCATTAGCAACACTTAGGAAAATAACACCAAACCTCTCTCAGTCTACCTAGGGAATTGCTTGATCTTCCTAACAGATAAACTGTAATTTAGATTTAAAAGATAATCAACAAATATGTGATTATGTATATTTGCAAATAGAAAAAGAGTCATAAGTGTTCACTGAAATATGAATACCAGTAATTAAAGTTTTGTGAGAAATTTAGACCTTGAGACAAACAGTACAACTGAAATAAAATGATTGCTGGCTTGAAAGATTTAATAACTGCAAAAAGAACCAGAATTTCAGAAGACGGGGCAAAGTAAACTAGCTCCTTTTGTTGTGCTGCTGCATGAGGGCTAATAAAGCAACAAGAGGACTTTTAGAACATAATTTCAATGCAGTCTTTACATACAACTCATTTTATTGAACAACTGAAGTGGGATGCCCAGAAGGCAGAGTGAAAACATCTTTTAAAATGGTCATTCCTAAAGGTTAGGTATGAAAGAAAAACAGGGAGAAAAATTCAAAGATAGGGTGGGAGACAGATGTTTAGGGCTTCATTCTTTTATTTGGCAAACCTCTACGCATAGCAATTTTATTTGATTGTTTATTCTCCAATGTCTATGATTAGACATTTAAAAAATAACTGAAAATTTTGATTTATTCATTTGGATTCAGTGAAAAAAAAATGCATTCCCACCACTTACTTTACTAAACAACAGATTAAAGAGTCCAATTGGATAACCCATCTCTACAGATCTTCAATATATTATGGTCACTATGTTGTAAACCTGTAACTAACATAATATTGTATGTTAATTATAATTGGAAAAATATTTTAGTTATTTTTACATGCACTAGTAACAATTCTGTGTGTATTTAATTACCCATCTTTAAACTTCCTTAGTTGATTTCAGGGATATGCAAATTTTATATAATATTCTTGTGCTTTCTCTAAACATGTTAATTTTGTATTGTGCATCACACATACATAGAGTTCTGCATGGTTATTATGATATAAGTTGGTTAGCTGGATCTACCCATAAACATTAGTATAAACTCAAGTCCTTGTAATAATTATAAACAAAACTCCTTTTAATTCTTTAAGTGAATAGTGAAGAGCAAATATAAGAGACTGTGAAGAGGTGCTTCTGAAAGAGTTATGGAAGTTAAGTGGGGCCAATGATTACCATGTCGAAACAGGCATCTGTTTTTGCCATCCTCTCTCCCTCCCCTGCATTCTCCTCCAGGTACAATTTCTCCATGTTTTTTCAATATGAAAATATGTGAAGACTATTTTTTTTCACATGAACTAAGGTGTCTTCCCTTTCCATATTCAGGTATCACACTATTTATGTAACTGCAGATATAAGTTAGGACATTTTGCCCATTCATTCAATAATTATTAGTACCTGCTTGGTAACAGCTACTGAGCTAGGTTCAAGGAATACTGAGTGAATAAAAAAAGTTCATAGCTATGGAGGAATTTAGAGATTAGTCATCACTTTTGTGTGTGCATATTAAACACATTTATTTTACCACTAAAAGGTATATATAATAAAGCAACATATTTTATATATGCATGATTTGAATGTGCTTATATTATGTTTAAGATAAATATTCTAAGGTAATACAGTACTTCACTTATATGTAATAGTCAAAGGTTGTTTTTTTAATTTAGATGTGAAAAATATTTTAAAAACAGAACAATGGATACCGAGTGAAGCAGAAATATTTCCTAGGCATTGTCAAGTTTTTGAACTGTTTAGATCCAAGATGGTGGAGGAGTAAGTGGAAGCTGCACAAACCTCATCCCAGGACAAATCTGGAATGACAGCTAAATTGTAGAGAAACCATCCTAAATAACCAACTGAACACTAGCTGGAGAGAAGACTTATAAATAAGGATGGACAGAAGAAACTACTTCACCACAAAGAGACTGGTATGGGGTGTGGAAAGGGCAGAAGAGGGCCAACTGGACTCTCACAGGTGGCAGCTGAAGTGCCAGGGGCATTCCCCCTGAGAGGAGTGCAGTCTAAACCCACAGCCTACATCACCAACACCAGAAAATGAACCTAGATAACATCTGGCTGTGAAAAGCAGTCGGGTTTCTGTCCACCAGAGGGAGACAGCTGGAGATGCAGAGAGACTCTTGAAGGTCAACACACAACATTCCATTTGCAACTGTTTACCCTGGGCTCCAGCAGAGGGAGAGCAGAGTGGACTAGAGATGCATGAGGAAAGTCTGGGGCTGGTGGCTCTGAAGAGAGAACTGAAGGAACAGCCACCAAGATTCCTGGGCTGAGTCATTCCCCATACTGTAGAGACCATCTTTCTTGGGCAGAGCACTTCCCTCCAAGTGGCATTAACCTGAAGGGAAGCAATAGCCCTGCCTGCAGGAATTACTCTCCTTCACCCTGTAGAGCCTAAACTGGCCTGCTGAGTACAGATTGAAGCTGTATCAGTGATTAATTTAACAAGTAAGACCAATTTCTTGGAGCTCTGAGACTAGCTGACCCTCTCCTGGGCCCAGTGCTGGTAAAAGCCAGCCTTGATGTGCAGTATGGTTATTTCTGCACAAAAACAGGCCCAGCAGAGGGAGCCACAAGCTGCATATCACTAACAGCTTTGAACAGGTTATCCAGGGGTAATGACAGGCAGTGTCTGACATAGGGCTGTATCAGAGTCCTTACAGTCCTGCCTAATACATAGAAACAAACACAAAAAGGCAGTCAAAATGGGAAGACAAAGAAACAGACTCCAAATGAAAGAACAAGAGAATCCTCCAGAAGAACTAAATGGAAGGGAGGCAAGAAATTTACCAAGTTTTTACATAGGAAAAGAAAAAAACCTATGTATAATTTTATGTGATTTATTCAAATAAGAATAAGCTAGATGTTATGCAACATCTAGCTATCAGCAAAATTCTAATTTTTATCTAATTCTCCACTTAAGATGAGGTATGGGAAGAAAAATGGACTTTCCAAGGTCAAATGATGAGTCAGTGATTGGTTAGGAAATGGAAAAGAAGACAATTTTGACTTGTAAATCCTCTACTGTAATAACCTGATAACCTAGTTATGCTTGCTAGAATATGGTACCTCAGTCATTGGTTTTCTACACTTTGTAGCCAAATAAAATAATAGTAAATAACAATTGCATTTCTGTGAAATGTTGTGGACAAAATTATGTTCAAGTCCTCTTTTTGCAAGCCTCAAACAATATAAAGTTTCAGAGAGGAGCAATTTCAATTTGGTTAAAATATATATACATATATATATTTAGAAAAAATACAAAAAGAATGTTCCCAGTAAAGCACAAGTTAATGTTTGTGAAAAGTAATATGACTATATGGAATCATATTGCATTCTGCAGATGGAATAAAAATATAAAGAATACAATTTGACTCCACGAATCAGACAAAATTTTAACAGTATTTTTTTCCTAGTTAAAAGAACCTAATCTATTGGTCCAGGTAATAGCCATTGTATTTTACTCTATTTAATAAACCCCAATAACATCTGTGGTAATGTTTCATTATGTCCAGTTCTTAAGTAGAGTCCAATAGACATAATGTTTTACATAAGAGAAGGGAGGCATCAAACTTGGACTATCCTGTCTTTTGAGTATGATGGTCTATACATATATAAAAGGATATTTAATGATTTAGTTTCAATAAACTATTGAAATATTTACAATACTGTCACAGAAAGAAAAGTAATTAGCTTAGCCGAAGAAAGTTGGATTAGGGAGACTAGAAAGCTTCCTAGTTATATGAGGTGATGATGGCCTACCATTTTTTGTCCTTCCTTCTTCTTCCTCCTTCTTTTGTTCTTCCTTCTCCTCCTCCTTCTTCTTTTCCTTCTCCTCTTTCTCCTCCCCCTCCATTTTCTTCCTTCTCCTTCTTTTTCTCCTCTTCCACCTCCTCCTGTTTTTTCTTTAAATTTTTACATGCTAAGGTAGCATCTTACCATCCAATAATCCTTATACCATTTACTTTTCCTCCTTTCTTTTATCTTCTTTTCTCTTGCTTTCTACCTTGCCTATCTTTCTATCTATCCAAAGTCTACCACCATCTTCCAAAGTTTTGAGACAGTTTAGGTAAGAATAAATGGAATTAAAATGACTAGGTCCTAATCTTTTTGTACAGTGTCTTATAAATCCAGTTTAGTAATAACTCCACAGTAGTCCTGTGTGTTGATGTGTTTTCAGGAATACACACATGTACACACACACATAGGAAGGGAGTGCACCTAAGGAAGTAATTTTCAAACTGTACTTTGAATGGGTTTAGGCAAGCTCCACCAGGAACTCTGTGTGTGTTTGCAGTGGTGGTCGCAGGTACACACTTGAGTGTGATGTGGACCTTACCTGAATGGAGGCAGAAAACCCTTTAAGCCTAGTAGTCATACAAGTAAATTTTGGGGTTGAATAAAATGCTCTGAACCTTGAATAAAATTTGAAGATTAATTCCCTAGAAGTTAATTTTTTATTACTAGTAAGTTTCACATTTCATAAAGTATGTGAAAAGAAAATTGATGGTGTAAAATTATAAAATTACTGTTTTTTTCTTTCAGATTTTTACTGAGTTCTTATGTTTGTGATGCTGTGCTAAAATTATAAGTGAGGAGACACTAAGACTTTCAAAAAGACACTTGGCTCTCATAGGTCAATAATCTTCTAGAGGAGGTAAGGTTTTAACATAGCAATAACTAAGAGACATTTGCCCTAAAGAAAGGGTAGGTTTTGGACAGATAAAAAGGAGAAATGGTAGTCAAAGGAACAAGTACATTTTACAGTCTATTCAGGAACCTTGGAGAAAGAATTCAGTTTTCCTAACAGAGGACCTCCAGATGCTCAACTGCACATTATAGCAAAATTAAGACCTAAATGACATCAGCCAACCCTCCTTTAATTCATGGGTACACTAAATATTCATGATTCACAACCAGGACTTCGTATCTTCCTCCTCAGTGGATGGTATGATGCATCTATTTCAATTTTACTTTACATAATCCTCAGGAGTTTGTTGACTGATGCTTTCTGTATCACGCCAAGCAAAACACACTGTGACACCTGAACAATGAGTCTGCATAAACTTCATCTTCAATCTTAAGGACTTTCTGGCCACATGAGCTGGTGTGCCTACCACCATCCCATGAAAGAATGGGTTCACTCCCTTTGTGTTTGCAGGATACATTTCACCTGCTGCTGAAACTGTGAGACAAAGCATCATTTCAATATTTCATACAAAACTGATCTCACTGTGTGAAGACAGTATTAAATATTTAACAGATTTTTATTTGTATGTATAATTTTTAAATTTAAAACATAACTTTTCTTTGAGCATTTATTTTTGGATGTGGAACTGAGTTATACAATGTTCTGTTGTAAACAGTAGAGCAAATGCTTAAAATAAGACTAAAAAGAAAATAGTATACAACCCTTGGTTTAAGAATTTACTTCAGAAAAATTGTATTATAATTATAATGCCAATGATGGTTCTCAACTGAGTAGTCATATTTGTTGATATTATCTCTTGTAATCTAGCCTCGATCTTGAACTGAGATCATTACAATCATCTTAATTTTGTATTTCTCTTGCAAAACAATAGGTCATGTTAACTAAACTAAAAAAGGATATATTCTATATGCCATTTAAAGTGTCAACTTAAAATTAACATTTGAATGGGGAACAAAGGTGGTGACCAAGCAGGTGGAAGCTGAGTGCACTTGCTCTTTCACCCAACTAGGATACCTGGATGATCTTCTGAAAAATAAACTGAATATTCAATGGAATCTTAGCTGATATGAAGATTGGAAGCCAAGGAATACAGAAGACACTTCACAACAGGCAGTAAGGAGATTTTTTTTATAGGTAGAAGGGGAAATACCACATGTATGGCACCTGCAGCCATGGAGAGCCTGGTCAGAGATCACAGCTTTGTGGCATCCTCCCTTCCCAGGGCAGGGAATCCCCAGACCCAAGCCAGAGTCAACTTGGGTACATAAAGTTGGGGAGATCCAGGCTACACACACACACACACACACACAGTAAGCAGCATACCCATAGCTGCAGTGACGAATGACAACTAGGAGAGTGCCAGAGAGAGAGAGAGAGAGACTATCAGTAGCTGAGTCAAGCAGAGGAGGCTAGCCACGGCCAACCATGACTGTGAGAAACTCTTGACATTTTTGAGAAGTGGTGTGGGTGGAAAGCTGGACAGTGACTCAGTGCTGCAGTGGGAGTGCCCAGAGAGACTATTTAAAAGGGGAGCTGATGCATGCTGGGCAAGGACCCTGTATGAAGCTGCCCTGCCAACAAGGGGAAAAGATTGAAAATACAGTTTGCTTCCAGTTAGTGCAGCTGGAAAGATTGATCAGAAAGGTGCAAAATAGGGGATTTCTTGGCTCAGCCTGGCAGAGCTGGCAGGAAGGGGGCTGTGCAGAGTACGGGCCTCTGTCTGTTGTGGAGACAGTGGACTGGGCACTGGAAGGGCAGGAGCTATGCACCTGAGATTATTTAGGCAGAGACCCCTTCCCTGGGAAAGATTGAACCTCTGGGAAGGAGAGGTTGCACCCAGCCCCCACCTCCTGCAGGAGTAGGGAAGATCTGCAAAACAGGCAGGTCAGGCTCAAGAACCATGCAGGATGCATTTCTGCAAGAAAAAGACAGCAAGAGAAACTCTTAAAGGGCTCATTTTGAACTTCTTTTAGGGAGACAAAATACACTGGTTCCTAAGGCCTTATTTTGCTGAGTCCAGCAAAGTAGGGAGATCATAAAGCAGTGTAGCAAGGGAGAATCAGGGTCCCACCCAGCCTTGGCTCACACACAGAGCTGCCCTCAACATCAAGCAAGAGAGAGCTGAACCTCTTAATACAGATTGCCCCTCCCCCACTGAAATGGACAGCTAATTAATCAGAAACTATACATTATTGGAAAAAAGCTGGGACAAACCAAGATGGATGCCACAAGGGCAAGGGGAATACACGCTCAAATTTTCCAGAAGACTGAACAGAGGCACCCAGGGGAAGCCTATGGGTCCCACTCTCCTGATAATAACAGAAGCCCCCTTTAGAGGCAGCTGAAGGTGGCACAGGTGGTGCTGCCAGAAGTTGGGCAACCCACCAAGGGACCCTGAGTTGATTAAAAAACAGAAGTAGACCCAGAAAGAGAAGTCAGAAGGTGAACACCAAACAGCTGAGATGAATTTCACTTCATTCTTCTTCAGAATTTGTGGATTTTTTCTTTCTTTCACATGGCCTTTTAATATTTCTTCTTATGCTTTGATTATATTCCAATTATTTCACTACCATTTGTCTTTTATTTTTTATACTTTTTATTCAAAATTTATATTTTTAAATTTTATTGTTAGTTCAAATGTCACATTGCACCCTTCCTTTGTCTTACTCCATTTTGCTGTCTTCCTGTCCTTTCTTATTTTCATTGTAAATTTTATTTTTCCCATGTTATGCCTTGTTTCTATTCCTTACTCTTACTATTTTTCCTCCCTCTAGCCCCTCAAAACCATTCTTCCTTCCTTAGTCAGCTCACATTCTTTTCCCTCTTCTTATAATATTCTTATTTCTTTTCCACTTTTATAAATAGTGGTTTGTTTAACATTGATATTATGGTTATTGTTCTTCTTCAATGATATTCCTATTTGTTTACTAATTTTTGTACTTCATAGGTTACTCTTTCCCTGTTTTACTACATTTTGCATTTCTTCTTCCCTTGCTTATTTGAGTTAGGAATTTTATTTTTTTTCTTTCTTAGCCTGGATTCTATTCTTTACTTTTATTATTTTTCCTCCCCTTAAAATATCAAAGTCATTTTTATTTACTGTAGACATCTCATATTCTCTCTTTTCTTTTGTATAACATTTTCATCCCCTTTCCACCTTTATTAATCTTTGCTCACTGTCATTGTTATTGACTATGCTGTGGTTTTTCTGCAGTTTTGTTCCCTTTGGTTTATTACCCCTTAAATTTTATTTCAAACCTCATAGTATACTCTTTGCTTTTCTTACTCCATTTTGCCATCACCTGTCCCAGTTTTACCTATGTTTTAAATTTTATTCTTTCCCTTTCTGCCTTGTTTCTATTCCCTACTCATTTTTTCTCTTGCCTCTTCCTACCTAAAATCATTTTTACCTTTTAGTCATCTCATATTCCTTTTCCTATGTTATAATACTCTTAATCTCTCTCCACTTTTATTAATCTTTGCTCAATTATTATTGATACTGCTGATGTGGTAGGGAGTATTTTTGTTGGCATGGGTTTAGTTTTCGGATAATATTGCTTTGTTAATCAGCACCTGTAAAACAGCATATAAGAAGTTGCAGGAGTTGTGACTCCCATCAGCCAGCTGGAGGGGAGAGTCCACCAATGAATGAGCGACAAATAATCAAAGCCCAAGAACAATAAGAGAACCCATGTAGGCTGAATAAAGGACAACCTAGAGCATCCAGATCAAGAGATCAAAGAGACTGCACTGCTGAGTCTCACAGAACTCCTACCACTGAAGTCCACCCTATGAAGACAGGCAGGCAAAGCAGAACAATTTTAGATGCAGAAACAAACAAAGAAGAGTCTCCTAGAATGGGGAGACAAAGAAAGAACCCCCAATTGAAAGGAATGGAGGAGTCCTCAGAAAAAGAGATAAATGATATGGAGGTAAGCAATCAATTAGACATAGAATTCAAATAATTGTTACAATTATGCACAAAGAACTCAGTGAGAACTACAAAGAACTTAGTGGGAACTACAGCAGCATGAAAAGGGACATAGAAACTATGAACAAGAACCAGGAAGAAATGAAGATTACAATACCTGAAATAAAAAATACACCAGAAGGAATTAAAAGCAGGTTGGATGAAGCAGAGGACTGAATCAGTAACCTTCAAGACAAGGTAGAAAGAAAACCCAGTCAGAGCAATAAAACAAAAAGACTCAAAAAGAATATGGATGGTTTAAGAGAGCTTCAGGACAACATGAAATGTAACATTTGTATCATAGGAATATCAGAAGGAGAAGAAAGGGAGCAAGGGATAGAAAATTTGTTTGAAAAAATAATGACAGAAAACTTCCTTAACTTGGTGAGGGAAGAAGTCACACATGTTCAGGAAGTACAGAGGGTACCAATCAAGATGAATCCCAAGAAGCCTACTCTAAAAGACACTACAATTTAAATGACAAAGTTTAAAGACAAGGAGAGACTCTTAAAGTCAGCAAGGGAGAAACATTAGTAATATGCAAGGGAGCCCTAATAAAGCTATGAGCTGACTTGTCAGCAGAAACACTACAAGCCACAAGAGATTGTCATAAAATATTCCAGGTAATGAAAAGCAAGGACCTACAAGCAAGACTATTCTACCCAGCAAGACTCTCATTTAAAATGGAAGGTGAGATGAAGAGCTCCCAGGACAAAAGAAGGCTAAAAGAGTACATCTCCACCAGGGCAGTACTGCAAGAGATGCTAAAGGTACTGTTCTAAAAGGAAGAAGCGAGAGAGAAGAAGGGGGAGAGAGAGAGAGAGAGAGAGAGAGAAACACAGGTATGAAAAAATGACAATGAATAAGTACCTAACAATAATAATCTTAAATATACATGGATTAACTGCTCCAACGCAAAGACATAGGGTAGCTGAATGGATAAGAAAACATGACCTACATATATGTTATCTACAAAAGACCCACCTCAGAACAAAAGGTCTACACAGGTTGAAGATGAAAGGATAGAAAAAATTCAGAAAATGAACACAAAAAGAAAGCTGGATTAGCAATAATTATATCAAGCAAAATAGACTTCAAAACAAAGCCATAAAAAGAGATAAATAAGGTCACCATATAATACTTAAAAGAACAACACAATGGCAGGATGCAATCTGTGTAAACTTAGGAGAACCTAAATATATAAAGAAAATTCTGAAGGACTTCAAGAAAGATTTTGACCATAATACAGTAATGATAAGGGATTTTAACACCTCACTGTCAATGATAGATAGCTCTTCTAAATGAAATATCAACAAGGATATTGTGGCACTGAATGACACTTAAATCAAATGGACTTAATTGATATATACAGAACTTTACGCACCAAAGAAGCAAAATATATATGCAAATGCACATGGAGCATTTTCAAAAATAGACCACATGGTAGAACAAAAAACAAGCCTCAAAAAATTAAACAATATTGAAATCATATAAGTAAAGCATGTGCTCAGATCACAATGGCTTGAAACTAGAAACCAATCTGAAAGAAAAAAACTCAAAAACATTTAAATACATGGAGACTGAAAAATATATTAAATAATGAATGAGTCAACAATGAGATCAAGGAAGAAATCAAAAAGTTTCTGGAAAAAAATGAAAATGACAGCAACCCAAAACTTATAGGACAAAGTGAAGGCAGTACTGAGAGGGAAGTTTATAGTAAAGCAAGCATACCTAAAGAAGATAGAAAAATCTCAAATAAACAACCTAACCCTACATCTAAAAGAACTGGAGGAACAACAACAAACAATGCCCAGAGTGAGTAGAAGGAAGGAAATAATCAAGATTTAGGGCAGAATTAAATGATATAGAGACTAAAAGAACAATACAAGGGATCAATAAATCCAGGAGCTGGTTCCTTGAAAAGTTAAAAAAATGACAAATCTTTATCCACACTCATCAAGAAAAACAGAGGGCCCAAATAAATAAAATCAGTTATGAAAGAGGAGAAATTACAACTGATCCCATGGAAATACAAAGGATTATAAGAAATTACTATGAACAACTATCTGCCAAGAAATTTGAAAACCTGGGCATAATGGACCAATTTCCAGAAACATACAACCTGTCAAAACTGAATCAAGAGGAAGCAGAATGACTGAATAGACCCATAACAACTAGTCAAATTGAAGCAGTAATAAAAAAAAACTTACAGCACACAAAACCCCTGGACTGGATGGCTTTACAGGTAAATTTTAGCGAACATGTATGAAAGAATTAAATTCTATTCTTCTGAAACTACACCAAAAATTTCAAGAAGAGGGAAGACTCTCAAATGCTTTTTATGAGGTCAGTAAGATTATAATTTCAGAAGCAGGTAAAGATACAACAAAGAAAGAAAACTACAGAGCAATATCTCTGATGAACATAGATGTTAAAATCCTTAACAAAATACTGGCAATCTGGATACAGAAATACATAAAGAAGATCATATATCATTATCAAGTGGGATTCATCCCAGGGTTGCAAAGGTGATACAAGATCCACACAATTAATAAATGTAATACATCACATAAAAAATGAAGGACGAAAAACACATAATCATTTCAATAGATGCTGAAAAAGCATTTGATTAAATCCAGTACTCCTTTATGATAAAAACACTCAGCGAAGAGGGAGTAGAGGGAGCATACAACATAACAAAAGTCATATACAAGAAACCAACAGCCAGCATTGTACTCAATGGGCAAAAACTAAAAGTTTTCCCACTAAGATCAAGAATAAGACAAGGATGTCTGCTCTCACCACTCTTATTCAAGACAGGACTGGAAGTTCTAGCCATATAAAAAGAAGAAATAGAAGACATTGAAATAAGAAAGGAGGAAGTAAAACTACCATTATTTGCAGATGACATGATAGTGTGCATGGAAAATCCAATAGACTCCCTGAAAAAAACTCCACGAAAAATCTTATTATGCTAATAAGTGAATTTGGCAAAATTAATGGGATGAGTCAATATTCAGAAATCAATGGCATTTTTGCACATCAACAATGAAATATCAGAAACAGAAACTAGGAAAAAATTCCATTTCCTATAGCAAGAAGAAAAATAACATAATTAAGAATAAATTTAACAAAGGAGGTAAAAGACCTGTACTCAGAAAACTATGCAACACTGAAGAAAGAAATTAAGAATGATACAAACAAATAGAAGCATGTACCATGTTCATGGATTAGAAGAATTGACATCATTAAAATGGCCATTCTATCCAAAGCAAGTATAGATTCAATGCAATTCCTACTAAAATACCAATGGAATATTTCACAGATCTAGAACAAGTATTTCAAAAATTTATATGGAACCAAAAAAGAGCCCAAATTGCCCAAGCAAACTTTCTGAACACAGCAGGAGGGATCACAATACCTGGTATCAAACTACACTACAAGTCCACTGTAATCAAAACAATCTGGTACTGGCATAAGGACAAACACATAGATCTATGGAACAGAATAGAAAGTCTAGAAATAACCCCAAGTTTCTATGGTCAATTAATATTTGACAAAGGGAGCATGAGCACTCAATGGAGTAAAGACAGCCTCTTCAATAAATAGTGTTGGGAGAACTAGACTGGTACATGCAAAAAAAAATGAAATCAGATCACCAACTTACACCATACACCAGAATAAACTCAAAATGGATAAAAGACTTAAATATAAGTCATGACACCATAAATGTACTAGACGAAAACAGGCAGGAAAATTTCAGATATCCCACATGGCAATATTTTTGCTGCTTTATCTCCTAGGGCAAGAAAAATAAAGGAAGAAAATAAATGAATAGGACTACATCAAACTAAAAAGTTCTGCATGGCCAAAAAACCATCATCAAAATGAGAAGGGAACCAGCTATATGGGAGAACATATTTTCCAGTGATACCTTGGAAAGGTACCTTGGATAAGGGTTTGATCTCCAAAATATATAAAGTATCATATGACAGTACCAGTAAGACAAAAACTCCAATTAAAAAATGGGTAAAGGATATGAATAGACACTTCTCCAAGGAGGACATACAGATGTCCCATAAACATATGAAAAGATGCTCAACATCACTAGCCATCTGAGAAATGCAAATTAAAACCACATTGAGATATCACCTTACGTATGTCAGAATGGCCATCATTAATAAATCAACAAACAAATGCAGGCAAGATTGTTGATAAAAAGGAACCTTAGTGCACTGTTGGTGGGAATTCGGACTGGTGCAGCCACTGTGAATTTCCTTTAAAAAATAAAAATGCAACTGTCTTTTGACCTAGCAATTCTAGTACTGGGAATATACTTTAAGAATCCCAAATCACCAATTCAAAATAACGTATCCACTCCTATGTTCATTGCAGCACCGTTTATGATAGCCATGTTCTGGAACAGCATAAGTGCTCATCAGTAAATGAGTGGTCAAAAAAACTGTGGTACATTTACATGATGGAGTACTACACAGCAGAAAGAAAGAAGAAACTCCTACCTTTTGCAACAGCATGGATGGAACTGGAGAATATTATGCTAAGTGAAATAAGCCAGGTGGTGAAAGACAAAAACCATATGATCTCACCTATAAGAGGAATCTAATGAACAAAATACATTAAGGAACAAAATAGAGCCACAGGGATGGAATAGACTGAAAGTAACCAGAGTTGGGGGAGGGAGATAATGGTGGAAAGAAAGGGAAAGGAGCAGACATGGAAGTAGACAAAGAACATGTATGAATGACCCATGGACATGGACAATAAAGTGGGAATTGACTATAGGAGGAGGGGGTAGGTTGGGTGGAGGAGGGCAAAGGGGGAAAAATTGGGACAACTGTAACAGAATAACAATAAAAGTGATTAAAATTTAACATTTGAATGGAAACAAAATTGCAAGAAAAGGAAATCAAAGTGTTCCGCTGTACATATTATAAGGGGAAAGGGGCATGGATGATCCCTCAAAATCAAAAGCTTTCTTTGGATTGAGCAATGTAGGTGTAAATTCTGGAAATTTATTTTGATTCGTAATAAACTAGAGACTGTTGATCTTTAAAAAAAGTCATATAAAGTTACACTGGGTGTGAGATAATGTTGGAAATGTATAGACTGAAGTAAGATAACAGAAGCTTTTGAAGATCAGACTTGGAAGAGTTTGGATTGTTTGCTACAGGAGGCAAATTGGCTCTCAGTATCTATAATGAACTTTTTCTGTTGCGTTACAATGGCTGGAAAGTTAAATATTACATTTCTTGCACTACCATGTAGCTAGGATTTTGTCTTAAAATTAGGTTTCACCAATTTGGTGCGCTTGTGTGAAACGGAACTGTCAGCTTTTTTTTGCAATGTCCAACTTTCCAGTCTTTGACTTCCTGGTGCCAAGCATGAAGCACGGTGAGAGCTGGAGTGGTGTCTCTCCATTCTTCATCATCCTCATGGGGCAGACTTCCTTCGTAAGCCAGTTTGCCAGTGTCGGAAGGTCATTACTCAAGCCTGACTCTGACCTGTGCAACCATTTTGTAAGCATCTACTTTGTTTTATTAACAACTTAAGATAAAGAGAGATATTTCTATGCCATGCAACTGAATCCTAACAGAAATATTGTATTATCTAAACAATGAGATGGCTTTTCTAGCCGTCCTGGTCATTTGAATCTCAGTTCTGTACTGCCCACACTCCTTGTGATAATGCTTAGATTTTTCATAGATAAGTTTCCTTCATGCCTTTCAAAGCATCTTGGGCAAACTTCTTTCTCAGGTGATTCATCTTCAGTTCTGCAAAATTCCTTCACATTTTCTTAAGGGTTTCTGGCACAGCAGGAACCCTTTTCTTTTCTGCACCTTCCATGGTTCCAGCCAGAGAAGAGCAACAATGAGATTTGGAATGTTTCAAGACTTTTGAATGAATTACATAGAATCTTACAGTAAAAAATTTCTTACACTAGTAAATTTCTCAGTTGTGTTTCACTTAAGCCAATTAAGAATAAATTACATTTTATGCTGGATGGTGTAAGAAGCCAGTCAGAAAGTGGTTTGTGAGATTGGGATAGTACTGTGAAGGTTAAAAATCCATGAAGCTCCAAAGGCAATGTGTACCCTCGTAATAGAGTACTGATTTCAGATTGGATGCCTTTGGGCATTGTCTTCCTAAGACTGAAGTCCATAAATGGAATTAGGACAATGTATAAGTCTCCCTGGCCATATGAACAGGGTAGTTGGAAAAGTAGCTTGACTTCTCTCCTCTTACCTAGAAATTTATAAGTCATTTATTTTTGCATGTGGAGGTAGAAAGAAAATATAAAGCAAATCTGTGCTTGTAAAGCATTCTGGCTTTTAATTGCCTTGTCTGGCTGATAAATCATAAAAAGCGAAGGGAAGAAACAATGATTAATGGGTTCAAATTACTTCTTAAATGTTTTGAACCATAGAGAACAGCATTATGTCTGAAAGGAGCAATCAATTGTGGATCATGAAGTTTAAACTATTGTTAATTTTTTAAGGAGAAAACGGTAATAAAGAAAAAAGTTAATGAGATTTCCAATCCACCAGAAGGCCTGTCCATAAAGTATCCATCCATTTAACAGGAAAAATAGAGACATTTATTGAAGATACTAGACACAAAGAAACATTGTATATAGGACAATGACATCTCAGTCCTCTTCAAAGTAGGCACCTTGGGGCCACACACAGTTCTCTCAATCATCATCAGCTGCCCCACCATATTTTCCTGAATCTTTTCAATGATCTGAAATCTCTTGCCTTTCAAAGGTGATTTTAGTTTTTGGAAAAGCCAGAATCCTGGACTGTAGGGGACCAAGGCACCTGGGTGATTTGATATTTTGCCAAAAAACTGCATGAGACTTTACGCATGAGCTGGTGCCTTGTTGTGATGAAGCTACCAATCACCAGTTGTCCATTCCTGTGGTCTTCTGAATCATCTAAACAATTTCTGTGGAGGAATGTTCAAGCTTAATGCAAAATTTGATGCAGATTTGTTACTTTACTCGCTCAGTCATTTTGAATGCAATGGCCATACTGTACACATGTTTACTCAAAACGCCTACCACTCCCACTGACCAGTACAGTGAAGTCATCATTGTTCACACATGCGCATTCCAAAAGTTGACTTCTCTCCTTGGCCACCAGGTATAACAATGTCACTCACACTGTTCTCATTATATTAACAATGGCTGGACTTTTACCGAACAGACCTTGTACAGTTTGTGGTAATTGTATCAAAAAGGGCATTAGATTACTGATGTCAATGAAGCCATAAACAGAGAAGTGAAGAGAACCAGCATTAGTTTGAAGGGACTTTTTCCAATTTCCCCCAGCTAGCCTGTTTTGTGTCATTAAAATCAGGTAGTGGCCAGAGATGGTGGGAGAGAGCATCCAGCTGCCTGGACACTGTGACCAAAGCTGACATGTACTCAGTGTCCTGGTGTGACCTGGATCAAAGGGCATTCTTCAGCAGAGCTAAGTGTTTATGGATTAGAGGAGTCCTCCCATCACTCTCCTTCCCCCACAGTGTTCATAAGGCCTGGTGTCTTAGTTCTAATTTTTGAAATAGAAAGAAATCCTCATTTACACAAAGAAAAGCTTGCAGGGACATTAAATCATAACATTGTATTTTCAGAGTGGGCGCGGAGCCCCGGAGACTAAGACTCATTATGTTTCCATGTTCTTATTAAAAAGTTATATTCTCTAGACCAGAAAATGGAAACCTTCAAACTTCAAGATAAATACTTTATAAGAACTAAAATTACTTTAGACTAAGAAGAAGGAGGTTATACATTAGTTATGATGGTTTTCACTATTAAAAACAACCAGCCAAGATGAAATGAGTTAGATGAGGATAAAAGTAATATAAACTCCACAAAAGTGTTAAGAATTCACTATTTGGTCGAAGGACATTCTTACTAAAGTATTTGGAAAATAAACGAGTATCATTGCCTTTATATTAAAAAATATAAAAAATATCAAAGCTATTTGTCAACACATACAATTTGGAAAAAAGCACATAATCTTTAAAATAGCTGTAATTTACACACTCTCTCTTGCTCTGTGTTTGTGTGTGTGTGTGTGTCTGTGTCCATTTCAGATCTGCTTTCTAGTACAAAATTTAACTGACATTTTAGTTAGAAAAAAAGTCAATCTATTTCTGTGTCTTATGAACAAAACCACCAATAAGAATGTCTTTTCTTGTGCAATTAAATTTTTAAATTAGTATTGAGAACTTAGCTACCATGAAATTAAACACATTTTATATTATAATATTACAAATTTTACACAGACTGGTTAGTTTACTTCTTTAAGGACACATATGGTTGGTAACAAGCACAGAATTCTTAACTCTGGAAACATATAAGCTTTGGAGTCAACAACATCATTGACACTTATTAGCTGTACGTCTTCTTGCCTGCTTTGTTATCTCTGGTTTCCGCAGTTTTTATCTGTATTTTATATTTCTCAGTTTCTTCTTCCCTCCAGTGATTAGAAAATAAGGGTGCCAAAGAATATCTATTATTAGTTGATACATTTTAATACATTTATTTCCACTTTTGTGCTTTTCTAAAGTACAAAATTTAATGGTGCTATTTCAAAATTAAATTATTTGATGTCGTTTGTTTTAAATCGTGAAAAGTGCTTTCTTAACAGCTTTTGAATCATTTTTTTTAATAAGCAAGGGAATAATTAGAAGTCTAACTATGAAACATAAAGAAACCAACCAATATTAACATAAGTATATTTTTATTATTTCCATTCTGTAATTATTTAAATCATATTTTAAAAATATTTTACTGATGTACTAATATGTGTTCCTCATAAAAATTCAAACAACAAAATTTAAAAGTGTTTTTGAATGCAATGGTAAATATTCTATGGTTTTACCATTAATTTTGGTATCTGCTGAGGTTTCTGCTATGTATAATTTATCAAGTTAGAGAATTTTCCTTAACTAGTCTTTAAGAAATGTTTTTATTTAAAAATATAGATTTAATTTTATTAACCTTTGGAAATCACTTTGTGCTTTTATTGCTAAATTTAATTAATTACACTAACAATTCTTTTCGCTATTCAACAATTATTCCTTTTCTGGGATAAAGCCTGAAGGTCAAGATGTATTCTTTCTTCAACGTGCACAGCACACCCAGATTGGCTATGCTGATTTTTTTTATCACATTTCAATAAGAATACTCTGTGTTCCCAAGTTAAATTAGCCTCTGGCTTGTGCTTTTGTGTCATTCCTGGAACCCTAGTTATGCTGAGCTAGACAACGAATTGGAGACCGTTTCACCTTGTCTCGCTCTGAAGCAGGTTATATGTGTGCAGGCTTGACTGGTGGGACTAGCTGCGACGTCCTCAGGCCCAGGCTTCTATTTTAGGACAATGCAGCAACATTTTCACTTTTTACTATGTTTTGCTCATGTTTTTCCACTTTTTCTCTAATCATTTCTATTGATATTTTTAAAGATATTATCCTTTTCATTAAAACTATTAAATTTGTTGGTATAAAGCTCCATATTATGTGTCATAATTAAACATAAAAACAAATTTTGTCTTTATGAGCATTTGTGCTCTTCCAATTCCTAATAGTGTATATTTGTGCTCTCTCTTTTTTTCTGGATCAGATGGTAAACTAATTCCTTGTGTTTTAAGATGAACTTTCAACTTATCATCAACTCTAATCAATTATTCTTTCTGATTCATTAATTTATGCCTTAATTTTCTACTATTTTTTATTTCACTATCTTTGTGTTCCTTTTATTAACACTTTTCTTGTTTATTGAGTGAAAACAAAAGTTCAATTATTTTAAATCCTTCTTGCATTCTCATATAAGTACTGATGTTTTATCTTTCTTACTGAGTACTTTTCCCCCTATCTATTGGTATACATATGTAAGACAGTCATAAAATTTCTTTCAAATATTTTAACTTTCACATTTCTTTCTTTACTGTAAAAGTTACTGAGAGTGTTTAACTTTTCAAGTACATAAAGTTTTTTAAATTTTCTTTTTATTGTGTTTCTCATTTTACTACTTGTGGAAAATGCGACTTCTGTAAATATTGCATTTTAGAAATTGCAGAAATTTCCTGTGGCTTACAATGTGGTTACTTTTAGTAAATAGTTCAAGTCTGTTTGAAATGAATGTGTATTTTATGTTTATGGAATACAGAATATATAGAAATATGTTACTGCATGTCTCCAACTCATCTTCTATTTCTATATATGTGTCATATAATAACTTAATTTTCTCATAATCTATTGATTTCTGGAAATATTATTTTAAAAACCTTCTACTATTATTTTGAATTTTAAAATAAATTAAAAAATAAAATAAATTTTAAAATAAAATTTACTTTATCATGATCTTTTGAGGTTTCTGTTATAGACTGAATACTTGTATTCCTTCATAATTCATCTATTGAAACCTAGTCTTCCGTGTCATAGCATTTGGAGGTGAGGCCATTGGTAGGCGATTAGATCATGACCCTGTGGAAGAGATCACAGAGAGCTCCCTCAACCCTTCTGCCACGTGAAGACACAGCAGGCAGATGGTTATTTTGAACTTGAAAATCAGTCTTTCCTTCCCTCCATTCCTTCCTTCCTTTCTTCTTTCCTTATTTCCTTTTTTCCTCAAAGAGTTTTCCTTAGCTAATAATTATATAGTTACATAATTCTAATTTTTTATTATTAAGGTTCATTAAATATATAATATTTCCTTTGGCTATAGTTCTCATCTACATAATTGTAGTTCCATGTTCAAATATATTTTATGTTCTGTGATAGTTCCTTACCATAGTTGCTTTTTTCTTTCTTAAATTCTTTATTTTAATTCATCTTAAATTGGTTATATGTTGTCATTAATAATTTTGTAAAACAACAGTTTATAGGGCTTTCAATGATCAAGTTGAGATATATATTGGTTGCTTTTAATCATAATTCTGAAATTCAAAAGGTTAGAAAAATAAAAGGCATGTGTGTGTGTGTGTGTGATTTTAAACCAATATTATTTGACAGCAGATCTGACATGAACTGATGAAAGTCTAGTTATAATTTATATTTATTCTCTATGGTGAATAATGATAAAGTTTTCTGAAGAACTATTAATGCACACAATAAGTAATTATGAGATGTTATCCCATGGCCAGTCTTACATAATAATTATATAATCTTTTTAAAATCCCACAAATTATGAATTGCAAAACACATCTACTTTTAAAGGTTTTATTTTTAAAATATATTTTATTGATTATGCTATTACAGTTGTCCCATTTTCCCTCCTTCACTCCCTTCTACCTTGCATATCCCCTCCCACTCACATTCCCCTCCTTTAGTTCATGTTCATGGGTTGGACATATAAGTTCTTTGGCTTCTACATTTCCTATACTATTCTCACCCTCCCCCTGTCTATTTTCTATCTACCATCTATGCTACTTATTCTCTGTACCTTTTCCCCCTCTCTCCCCCTCCCACTCCTTTATTACTAACCCTCCATGTGATCTCCATTTCTGTGATTCTGTTCCTGTTCTAGTTGTTTGCTTAGTTTGTTTTTGTTTTTGTTTTAGGTGTGGTTGTTAAGAACTGTGAGTTTGCTGTCATTTTACTGTTCATATTATTATCTTCTTTTTCTTAGATAAATCCCTTTAACATTTCATATAATAAGGGCTTGGTGATGATGAACTCCTTTAACTTGACCTTATCTGAGAAGCACTTTATCTGCCCTTCCATGCTAAATGAAAGCTTAGCTGGATAGAACAATCTTGGATGTAGGTCCTTGCCTTTCATGACTTGGAATACTTCTTTCCAGCTCCTTCTTGCCTGTAAGGTCTCTTTTGAGAAATCAGCTGACAGTCTGATGGACACTCCTTTGTAGGTAACTCTCTCATTTTGTCTTGCTGCTTTTAAGATTCTCTCCTTATTTTTAATCTTGAGTAATGTAATTATGATGTGCCTTGGTGTGTTCCTCCTTGGGTCCAACTTGTTTGGGACTCTCTGAGCTTCCTGGACTTCCTGGAAGTCTATTTCCTTTGCCAGATTGGGGAAGTTCTTCTTTATTATTTGTTCAAGTAACTTTTCCACTTGTTGCTCTTCTTCTTCTCCTTCTGGTACCCTTATAATTCAGGTATTGGAATGTTTAAAGATGTTCTGGAGGTTCCTAAGCCTCTCCTCATCTTTTTGAGTTCTTATTTCTTCATCCTTTTCTGGTTGGATGTTTCTTTCTTTCTTCTGGTCCACACCATTGATTTGATTCCTGGTTTCCTTGCCATCACTGTTGGTTCCCTGTACATTTTCCTTTATTTCACTTAGTGTAGCCTCCATTTTTTCATCTAATTTGTGACCAAATTCAACCAATTCTGTGAGCATCCTGATTACCAGTGTTTTGAACTGTGCATCTGATAGGTTGGCTATCTCTTCATTGCTTAGTTATATTTTTTCTGGGGCTTTGATCTGTTCTTTCGTTTGGGCCATTTTTGTTGTTGTTGTTGTCTTGACATGCCTGTTAGGTAGTAAGGGGCAGAGCCTTAGGTGTTCACCAGGGTGGGAAAATCCATGTCATTGGGTTGTGACACTGTCTGTGGGGCAGGGGTCCGAGAGGGAACAAGAGCGCTTGCTCTGCTTTCCACCAGATTTCAGTCACTTCCCCCATTTCCCACAAGCAAATTGGGCCCTTCTGGTGCTGATTCTCGAGTGGGTTGGCCTGTGTACACTCTAGGACCCTGTGGGTCTCTCCAATGAACTCTCCTGTGAGGCTGGGAGTTTCTCCCAGTGCCGCAAGGCCCACAGGCATTTTCAATTAGTGGTTTGAGGCTTTATTTCCCTGCACTGGGACCCTGGGTTGAGCAGTCCATCCTGCTCTGCAGTTATTTCTCCCAGTTTATCTGCACGTGAATGTGGGACCACCCAGTCTGCAATTGGCCACTTCACCGGGTCCTCCAGCCACCGCCTTGCCGTGAGTCCTCTCTGTCTGGCTGCCCATCTCTGCCCCTCCTACTGGTCTGGATGAATATTTCTTCTTTAACTCCTTGGTTGTTGGACTTCCATACAGTTCGATTTTCTGTCAGTGCTGGTTTGTTTCTAAATTGTTGTCCTTTTCATTGTGGGAGGAGGCACAGTGTGTCTACCTGTGCCTCCATCTTGACCTGAAGTCTAAAAGGTTTTAAAGAAAGGTATTGTGGACCTCTATAAAAGGGACCATGCTTGGGGTTAAAAAGTAAAACTTAAAGTATACTTGTTTTCTCTCTGAATTTTGTATAGTTTTAACAACTTTTGTTACTAAATTTGGCCTTAAGCCACTCGGCTTAATTTCTATCTTCTAAGTGTCTTGGTTTTTTCCCCTGCCGGAATATATGAAGTTTTCTTTTTTAAAATTCAATGAAATTCAATCATTTAAGGGTCTAGGGATGTCTAAGTTTTTATTTCTCTATATTAGCATTATAGCACTTAGTATTAGCTAACTATATTAGTAGTTATTTTTATATTAGCAGTGGGCCTTTTCAATCCACATCTTCATTCATATTTTTCTCCATTTTACAGAAATTTCTTTATCACATGTAATTAGAAATTTTTTATTATCTTTTTTTGTGTTCTCTAATTTAGGGAGACAGTAATACTTAAATTGTATCAATTTTGCATCTTTTTAAAATCTATTCTAATTATATTCTTTATTTCAGAAATTTTCTATTTGATTGTATCTAAAATTAGTATGTGTTTTCAATTTAAATTTAATTATTGTTTTTGTAGGAGTGCACCAATTAGTTCAGCATTTTCCATTTTAATTGATTTCTGTCATGTAAAAAGAAGACATGTCATATCTTTGACATGTAAAAAGCTATACATATTTAATGCATGTATCTCAGTGAGTTTTGGAATAAGTATATACTTGTGAAACCATTACCACTGAATAGGGCCTGAAGCTAAAAAGACTGTATTGTGTAGATCTTGTGTTAAGTATTCTTACTACATATTTTAATCTGCTTGGGTAGACACTTCTCTTCTCCCTGAGTCCTCACATGTTAAAGGGTCCAAAGAAGTCTCTTTTATAAAGACACTAATTCCATTAATGAGGGCTCCACTCTCAGGTTCTAACTACATCTGAACAGCTCTTTCTTAATATCATCACTGTGAGGGTTAGAATTTCAACATATGAATTTGAGATGGGGCACAAATATCCAGGCCATAGCACCACAAACAACAATAATGAGTGTGGGAGGGGAAGGACACTTTGGAATACATCTAGACTGGTTTTCTAATCATTCTTTTGCACATTATATTCCTTTCTCAAATTGTTTTGGTATGCACGATTTTAACGTTATTTCTTTACATCTTGCTCATACTTTACGAGAAAGATTCATTTATCTGTTTGTCTAATTCAACAATGATGAAGTCTCAGTGATACCCTTCCTAGTTTTTCTAGCCTTATTTGTCTATCTATCAAAACTAGAGATTGAGGATGGGGTAGTGATTCTTTCTAATTTTTAGTAGCTCAACAGCAACAATAGTGGATAGAGAAATCTCAGCAGAGTCTCTAAAAATTCTTTATTGAGGAATTTTTTTTTTAAATTATTCCATTTTCTGCCTGGCTGGTGTGGCTCAGTGGATTGAGCATGGGCTGTGAACTAAAGGATTGCTGGTTCAATTTCCAGTCAGGGCACATGCCTGGGTTGCAGGCCAGATCCCGAATGGGGGACATATGAGAGGGAACCACACACTGATGTTCCTTCTCTTTCTCCTTCCCTTCTCCTCTCTCTAAAAAAATAAACAAAAATCTTTAAAAAAGTCATTCCATTTTCTTGTTTAGGTAATCTACTTCTGGGAAACTCCCATTAAATCTCATATTTCTGTCCCATTTGAGAGGTAGCTCTGAAGTATGGTCAGACTTTTGGCGCGTACGTGTGTGTGTGTGTGTGTGTGTATTTTGAATCTTCTGAGATGTATGGTAGTAGAGGTCTATTTGTTTTTTATCCCTAACCTCATGTTCCTTAGCTGCATGACTTGGGGCAATAGGTTTTACCTTTCCCTTACTGAGTTTCTTCAGCTGTAAGATCATCATCATAATAGTATTTACTCATTATTCATTAAAAAATGAATGTGTCAATATAGTACATACTTAGTTAACAATTTCCAACTTGGGGAATAAAAGTCCTGTCAACAATTTCTCCACAATCCATGTGGAAAGAAAAGTTATTTATTACCAAGTAAACTTATCCCTGTACATGTATGTAGGAAACCTGCAAGAGACTACAAAATGGGAATAAAATGTAACACACTTCATGCAACAAACCACAAGAAATACTAATTAAATTTATCATTTTGACAGACAAATCGTTATGTCAGGAGATAGTCTCCTAAATTAGCTCTGGAGGTATGTGATTACATTTCCAGGGATAATGAGGTCCTGGATTTTGAAAATATCTCTGTACTGTAAAACTTCAGCCTGGCTTTATATAGGCCCTGAAGAGATTAATGTACATTTCAGAAGCTTAAAGCTAGAACTTGGAGCAACTATGTTTTCAAGGAGATTCTTATAATCACCATTATTATTATTACTATTACTTAATCCTCAATTTGTTTCTTTCCAAATAGTTTTTGAGTGATAAAGTGGGATTATTATCTACTCCTGTACTGCTTCTGGGAAATTTGGGTAAGACTAGGAATAGGCCTAAAATGTATCACAGTTTATGTATAGGTTTGTACATGATTCTTAGTTAGTTGTAAATAAATCGTTTCTTTGTTATTAAAATTCTTGTTTCTTTCTTGCTTTTTGATTTTGGTATTGGGGGAAGGAAGCTCTGTGGTCCATCTTCACTCTGCTATTTATCCAAAAATGTAGGTGTTAGAGGATCCATGGATATGGACAGCAGTGTGGTGATTGCTAGGAGAAGAGAGTAAAAGGGGGTTAAAGAGTAATGGAAAAATACAATAAAGATTAAATTTAAAAAATGTAGGTTTAATTTTTTCTAATTTTGAATGCTATATACACATTTAACATTTTAATTATCTTTCATATTTAGGCTTAATATCCATAACTTTTCTTCAAATAAGAAAAAATAATATGTAGATTGTCATTTAAAAGAGGTTCAAAGGGTTGAATAGTCTGTTCAAGAGAAATCAAATTAAAAGACTGAATATAGATACTGACATTCATATGCAAACAATTGTTTTAAAGAAAATTGCTGCTGAAATTATGTTGTTGCCATGGACAGCATGTGACCCTTCACCATCCTCACAGCTGTGTGCTGACATCCAAGTGTTATTAAAAATGAGCAAGGCTGGTGCATCCCTCT
This sequence comes from Tonatia bakeri, assembly GCA_004024845.1. Taxonomy (NCBI): domain Eukaryota; kingdom Metazoa; phylum Chordata; class Mammalia; order Chiroptera; family Phyllostomidae; genus Tonatia; species Tonatia bakeri. Next base: position 95,227 of record PVIA01005611.1, read on the forward strand.
TGAAGGCCATGAGTTGATTAGCCCAAGTCAATGCAGTGGGTACCTGAGTGTCTAGTGTTCTGTATTCACCTTCTTGCACAAACACATTTTTCATGGTGGTGTCATCAACGAAATTTAGGAGGGATGAAAATTTCCAAATTAGTAATGAGTCACTTGCATCTTCTAGCCTACTCTTTTTTTAGCTTCCTTCTAGAAGCTCATCTTATTTTCTATATTCATCACCAGAATGAACCAGTTGCTCCTTGTTAAACTTGTATCTCCATGAAGTGAAGGTGACAATGAAACGCTTTTCTGTAAGATCTTGGCAGCTATTCCACACACCTGCTGGCTTGTTTTTATCTCATTCCATATGTCCACAATTTAAGTGGCAATACAACTCTCTCTGAATTGTATCATCCAGCACTGCAGGGCACAATCCTGTATTATCTACTTTTGGAAATAATATTTTCAGCCCATTTCAAATTTCACACTAAAAAACTGGCTGCCTGCAACTTGATGATTACAGACTTGTAAGGACAAGATAAACAGAAGAAGATGCAAGCAGGGAGTCAAATGTGAAAGCATTATTCTGCATATGTAATAGACTCTGATCTCTTTTGCTAAATTTGAAGCTATCGGTAGTATTACTGACTCAGATATGGTCCTGCAGTTTCCTATTCTTACCCATTCTAATGAAATGTTTAAGTACAATGTTTTTGGAAAAGAATAATTTTTAAGGTGTATTGACAAATATTAATTAAATTTCTGGGGAGCTTAAAGAGTTAATATACATATGGGTTTCAATCTACAAATCTTTTCATTTAATGAATCTCAAAGGAAAAAATAAATCAATTATTTGTCTCTTGATTAAAGACTGTGAGCATTGATTTTCTCATTGGAAGAATTTCATTTTCTTTAAATGAAATTAGTGATAATGAACAGACATAGTTTCCTTTTTGCTTAATTGGTCATATGTATTTATTTTTACCTGAAATTTTTAGTACTGTTTGTTAATTTAATAATTCTTTGGTGACACAACAGTTTTTGCCTGTTAGTGTATCTATAAAAGAAGCAGTAAAGATTCATTGCTATCATTAAGGATTGAATTTTCTGTTCATTGAAAACAATTTACTTGAAAGTAAGTCTATTATTAGTTACTACTAGGGCAAAAAACACAGATTTTGACATTTCAACATAGTAAATTGGAAGATTTGTTGGCCTAACCTTTAAAATAACAATTTTACAGTGTATTTTCCCATTTATACTTTGAATATGTTTAGTGTGCTAGTGATTTCAAGAAGGGACTTAATGATTATGAAGTTTTCCATGACTACCACAGCAATTCACTTTAAATTTAGTCACAGATATTTTAGTTCATTGTCATTGTTACTTCTTTTTCTTGGTTGATGTGTAACTGCATTTGAAAAATTGCCTTAACTTCAAACTTCACCATAACAATGCTTCTGCAGCTTGATATCTCCTTACAAACAGATTTTAATATCCTCTTAGAACTTACTGGTCCAGATGAGACAAAACTGCCTACTTATAGATGCCAATTTAGCTATGGGTATCTTGTCTGTTCTCAAAACTTATCAAGCAGGGGACAATCTCTTACTATTCTCTCTAGCCTCCAGATCTAAGCAGTTTTTGATGAATGGTAGGCATTCAATAAGTTCTGATTAAGTTATTGACTAGAGTAAGTGTGACAAAATTGCCAAGGCACTGAGCATAAATGCATTGAATATCATTTAAAATATTCATAACTAAGTTAACATGTATTATTTTAACATCAACTCATTTTTTCTCTCATGCTCAGTTATCTTTCAGAATTTTTAATACATACTTATCCTCATATCTAACAAATGATAGTATAAGAGTCTTCCCTGAAAACTTTGATTTGACCATTCTAAATTTTCCATTGTCATGGTATGCCATCTTCTTTAGTGGCATATCCAGGTAAAAGACTTTAATCTATATTTAACTTACATTGTATATGTGCACACAGCTTTTCATTATTTTTCAATCATTTGTTGAAAATTATTGTATCTCTGCTACATGGTGAGATTGTACGTCAAACAGTCTTTCCAGGTTCATAAAGTTCATTTTCTATCCCTATGTTGTTGCAACCCCCCAAAATTAGGAAAATACAGAACACAAAAATGAAATAAAGAATGGAAAGAAAACTAATGGGTACCTTTGTATTGGCCCATTAAAATGTTATAGAAATTGTAATAAAACAATAACAATAATATATTAAGTAATTTACACATATTTATTGCATGTACAATAAACTGAATCTGTCTAGTCTTATTGCCATTTAACAGATAAAATGTCTAGGACCCAAAGAGAGTATATTTAAGATTCCTGAATATTGACAACTATAATTACAAGTGAATTAACCACCATATAAATAAATCTTAAATACAAAGTTCTAATTCTTTGGTCTGACATTCAAATCCTTTCCCAATCTGCCTTCTGAATTACAGCTATTGTTAATTTTCTTCTTGGTGTTTCACACTGTGATCCTTCTCGTCACTGCCCCAAGCTGGTATGGATGAGATGGAGAGAGAAACACTAACTTGGAGTCTAGTTCCTACGTGACCTGAGACAAACCTCTAGTCTAAATATTCCTTTGAAAAATGACATTCTCTGTGGCTATTTCAAAATCTTATTATTTATTCATTTTCTTATATTGTTTTTACTTTTGCTCTTGTTCTTCTGTTAGTCTGAAATATCTTCTAAATTATTACTTAAAGTTTATCTCAATTTATGTAATTTTTATAAATCACCTTACCATATAGTAGCAGATCAGTAGTTTCTATCACTAATTTGTAGTTTCTATCACTAATTTGTAGTGATAGCAACTCGGTTTTATCACTACAAATTGTCAGTTTAAGTTCCCTTTATTGTGCGGCAGAGGAAAAGAAGTGGAGTGAGAAGCTAAATTGAAGTCAATTCTTACATGTTTTGCAGTGGGAAGTGAAGCATAAACTGTCAGATGAAAAAGATAGTGTGTATAAAGTAGCAATGAAAGCAAGTCAGGATAGTGGAATGGGAAGCAGAGAATAATGAGATATGATTTTAGAGAGCTTGAAGGATAGGCTGGTGTTTGTGAAGTTGAATGTATTGTTACGGGCTAGGGTCATGCCTATTATGAGATTTCATGAGGTCTTAGACTGTTCTTGACTCTATGCGGTCTTCAATAGAAATTGAAAGTTACAATTGGTGGGAAGGCTTGTGTTACAGATAGTTTAACTTGTTAGTTCACAATTTCCTGCAGGTCAGAGTCTCTGAGGAACGTTTTAAAATTCTAAATTTAAACTGTTTCATTAAATGTTATTTTTCTCATACTTTAAAGTCTTACAGTTTCCATTATTTTTTTAGTAAGTTCTTTAAACTTTCCTTGTTGAAAAGAGGAATTGCAAAGATTTGACAGAGGGTGGCTGTATAGCTTCCCCCAATGTTAACATCTTGCATAACTGTGATAAAATCATTTTAACAAAAAATTAACATCGGTACGATACTGCTAACTAAATTACAGACCTTTTCCAGATTCCACCAGTCTTTGCACCAGCTCCCTCTTCTGTTCCAGAGTCCGACCCAAACTCCCACCTTGCCCTTAGCCGTCATGTCTCTCTAGTCTCCCCCAGTCTGTGAAAGTTCCTCATCTTCTCTCGCGCTTCCTGCTTTCAAAGGAGTGCTGGTCTGTTATCTTGTAGGAAGGCCCTCAGCATAGTTTTGTCTGATGTCTTCTCACCATTGGATGGAGGTTACCCGTTTTTGACATGGACACCACAGAAATGGTATACCATTCTTGGTGTATTATGTTAGGAATTCATGATGGTGATCTTACTACTGGCATTATTTCTTAACAGCTTTGCTTAGTTGGTTAAGATCATGTGTGCTGGGATTCTCCATTGTGAAACTACTAGTTTCCCCTTTGTAATTAATTATTGTCTTGGGGGAGATAATTTGATACTGTGCAAATATCTTATTTCTCTTAAAATTTTTACTCACTAATTTTAGCATTCATCAGTAGATCTTGCCTGCAACAATTATTATGGTGGTTTTCTAACAGTGGTGCTTTCTCATTGATTGCATTCATTTCAAATTTAACAATTAGAATTCTTTAAGGATGAACAACCAATTTTTCAAAAGTATCTACTTATTAAAAATTCATATCTGTATAGTTTTATTTTATGAATTACAATCCAACACTATTATTATTTTGTTTTTGAAATTATTTCAGATTTAGCTAGTAGGAGCACTTTCAGAGTAACTTGTGTGCCTTTTCTGTACACGCCAATCCTTTTTCTGTGCGTGCCCTTATGTTCTGACACCACACGAATTTCCAAGTTCATTGGGTGCTTTCCCTGACCCATGATTGGATTCAAGCACGTCATAAAGTTCCTTTATATTATAGAATATAGTACTTGGAAACCAAGATCTGGGTGCTAGATGTGCTCCTGATTACTGGGATATTATTGCTTCCAGTTCTCTTTAAGAGAGGCTGGAAATATACATGGGTGTATACTAATCCACACATGTACACACATAGCTGTATAATCTCAGTAATGCATTCATCTGGTGTGTATCTGTTCTATCATCTATCTATCATTTATCTATCTACCATCTATCTATCTATCATCTATCCTTGTGTTTGGATTATTCAGATTTAATTATTGATATATTTAGATTAAATCTATTACTTGGATAGTTGTATTTTATTTGACCACTCTGCTTCATTCCTTTGTCTTGGTCAGTCTTCTCTGGATTTAATTAGTACTTTTTTATTATTCAGATTTATGTTCAATTACGTTATTATTTTCAAGACATTTTGTATACACTTAGGTTTACAATATACAGCTTTAACTAACCAGAGTCTACTTTAAAATATTATTATATTTTCACTTTTATTGTTGATGCTATTACAAATGTTCTCATTTCCCCCCTCCCACTTTGCCAGCCTCCTCCCAACTCCCATACCCCCTTCCCTCTGGCCATCACCACACTGTTGTCTGTGTCTACGTGTTATCTGTGTCTACCTGTGTCTACATGTTCGTTAGCTTACCCCTTCCCCTTCTTTCATCTAGTCCCCTCTCTCCCCTTCCCTCTGATGGCTGTCAGTCTGTTTCATGTATCCATGCCTCTGTTTCTATTTTGTCAGTTTAATTTGTTCATTAGATTCCACATAGGAGTGATATCACATGGTAGTTGTCTTTCTCTGACTGGATTATTTCACCTAGCATAATGTTCTCCAGCTCCATCCATGCTGTCACAAAAGGTAAGATTTCCTTTTTTTTTTTTTCTGTGTGGGAACATAGTATTCCATTGTGTAAATGCACCATAACTTTTTCATCCACTCATCTACTGATTGGCACCTAGGTTCTTTCCAGATCTTATTATATTTATTCACATGCTATGTAAGGAGATTGCAAAATATATCCCTGATCCTCCCTGCCATCCTTTGTACTGTTGTCATACATTTCACTTTTACATGTGCTATAAACACAGAACACATGGCTACCATTTTTGCTTTAGACAGGCACTTTTTTAAAAAACAATTAAAATAAGACTAATTAATTCTCTTTTACCTTCATTGAATACATTTCCAACTCAGTTCGTTTCTTGAGTTGATTAGATTTCTATCTGGTATACATATTTTGCCTAAAGAACTTCCTTCTACATTTGCCGAGGTATATATCTGCTAGAGATGAATTCTCTGTTTTTATTTGAGAAATTATTTGTTTTTCTTTAATTTTCAGGAAAACTTCTTACTAAATATAGAATTCTGGTTTGACAGATGTTTTACTCTCAATATTTTAAAAATTTTATTCCATTGTCTTCTGGTATGTATGGTTTCTGACAAGAAATCTATTCTACTGTTATCTTTCTTCTGCTGCCTGCAATGTATGTTTATCTCTAGAAAAATTAAGAATTTTATCTTTGTCTTTTGTTTTTAATAGTTTAAATATGATATATCTCAGTGGGTGGGTGTGCATTTGTATTTCTGTTTGGTGTTCTCTGAATATCTTAAATCTTTGACTTGTTTGCTGTCATTATTTTTGAAAAATTATCAAACCAGTATTTTATCTTCTTCCACATTTTCTGTTATCTTTCTCTTGTCTCTTGAGATTCTAATAATTCATCTGTCCCACAGATCTTGGATTCTGTATTCTGTTTTTGTTTTTCAGGGATTTTTTTCTCTTGATGTTCAGTTTGGGCAATTCTTATTGACTTATCTAATTTTACTGATTCCTCAGCCGTGTTATCTACATGTAAGAATGAAAAAGGCATTTTTAGTTTTTCTCACTGTATTTTACCTCTCCAGCATTTCTGTTAGATTTTTTTTTTATATTTTACATTTGCCTGCTAAAATTACTTGTTTGTTTTTGCATGTTATACATCTTTTTCATTAGAGATTTTAAAATGGTAACCAGTTTAACAATTATATTTATTTTAAGCTGTTAGCAAAATTATTTCCCCCTTTGTTTTATACCTGGGTACGTTTCTGTTCATTGTTTTTTCCTAAGGGTGTGTTAATTTTTTTGCCACTGACACATCTGTTTTAAAAAGATATACATATCATGGAAAACTACGGAGACTAATATAGACAGTTTTTTTGACTGGACAATGGACAAGCCTTTCCCTTTTTTCAGTATGGAGGTTTCTATTAATCTATTCAGGACTTGGGCTTCTTTGAGGTTTTTACTGTTGCTATGGCTACCCACAGTACAAACTGCATTTAGAGTTATTTGCCAGATGACTTTTGTCAATGTCTGTTCCACCCACAGTTTTAGATATTCCTTCGCTGCATGTCAGATAGCATGTTTCTTGTAGCTATTCCACTAATATTCATCTATTTGTTTTACTCAGTGGTGGTTTTGTTGGTTGGGACATAATAGGGAGATGTGTTCTGAAGTTTTGATTGAGCCTCAGGCCTTAGACAAGTGCTGCACTCCTGAGTTTCATGTACAAGGTCTTCACAAGTACTCTTGCTCTCCCACCAGTTCTAGTTTGGGACCCAGCTTCTACTCAACCTCTCCGCTGGTGGTGAAGTTGTTTTGCTTGTTTGTTTGTTTTGTTTTTCCCTTTTGTTTCCTTCCTCCTGGTTGCAATGAATTCTCATCAGTATCATGAGAGTAAGGATGTGTGTGTGTGCATGTATGCCATTCCCGCTAAGGATTAAGGAGTTTGTCCCATATGAGATAAAGGTCTGGGCACCAGATCTTTAGACAGATAAAGGTCTATCACACTGACTGCTGTTCCCTCTACTAGGCCTATACTATGTCCTCAGGATTATCCACAGGCTTCCTTTAAGCACCTGGTGTGGTATTTGACAGAAGGCTGTGACTTGCCCCAGGAGAAAAACAAAGGGTTTCACTCTCATCCACCAGCCTGCACTCAGCCTCTTTCAATATGTTAGCTTCTCTTAATTTGCACAGCAGCATCTCTTTCAAACAATCTAGTGCCGGCCGCTCCCAAGATTTTGGATTCATTGTTTGTCCTGCAATTTTTTTCTCTCTGCAAGTTCCTTTAAAAAGTCATGAACTGGCATCTTAAGCAGCTTTCATTTTTGATTTTGAGTCTTTTAGCTTTTTTCCTTAATGAGTTTTAGCCAGGGGTTTGTCAATTTTGACCAATCTTACTTGGTCAAAGGTTATGAGTAGTTTATAGGCTATTATAAGTATGTGTAATGTGTTATAATTTTAAACATAAGTATCATTACATACTTATAATAATTTTCCCAAATGCTTGAACCAATATAATCTTTTGTTAGCAGTATATAGATATTAATTTCACTGTAGCATTGCCAGTACTAGTATGTTTTTTGTGGGGGGAGCATCAAGTTTATTTCAAAATTTGGGAGAATCAATACTTTAATAACCCCCACAAACATGGGAACAAAGAAGAGGAGAAGGGCCCCAGGAAAAACAGTCCAGTCTCTGAAGTTTCATTCAGGTGGGGGCCGAAGGTAGACCTGCAGGGAGGGTTGCCTCTCTGACCCTCAGGTGGCTCCACACTGTCCTCCAAGCTCTACAGATATTTTGGAAAAGATACTTCTGAAGGCCACGGAGAAGCCAGATACCCCTCCTCATGCAAAACCCATGCAGAGAACGCTGTGGCAGTTTGCCTACCTCCATCATCCTCTGGACCAAGTCTCCTCTCCTCCACATACAGTGTGTATTTCTAGCACCACTCTCATCTGTAGTTGTTTGCATCCAGTCTCTGGCTCACCTTTCAAACCACATAGCTGGCCTCCCTGGAGATCAGCACCTTAAGGTTTAGCATTTAAAATTCAGCAAGTGTGGCTTGATCTCCCCAGCATCTTTGACTATGGCCCTGCTCTTGGCTGTCCATGATTTTAAAAATTATTCTGGCTTGACAACTGTAATAACATAAACAATAACATATTTAAAAAATAAATTGAGAGAATATGGAATAAAAAATTATGTTGGCTTCACTGTTGTCCTTTGAGATGTTGCTTGTTAGTGGATAGACTACAGCATATAAATTTAAAGAAAAACCTGAAGACCCTCCTGGTTGACATTTGCCAGCCCTGGCTGAGGCCAGAGGGAGAGGATGGGGTCCCACCATCAAGCTGCCTAGCCTGGACACAGTTTTCATTAGTGGTTCCTTCTCGCGCTTCACCACTGCTGCTGGTGCTGTTGCTTGTGTGGTAGTGGAGAAGCCTCCAAGGCCACACTGGAGGGCTGGGCTGGGGGTGGTGGTCCTGGACTCTGGGCCTGGTAGGGGAGTGGTGGTCCTTGTTTCTGGGTGGGTGGGGTAATGGTCATTTTTACTTCCATCCTGGCTTGGGGAATTATCATCCTGGCTCCCAGGCTGGCTGACAGAATGATCATCCTTGGATCCAGACTGGGTGGGGCACTGGGAGTCCTTGACTTTGGGTTGCCTGGGAGAGCAGCAGACTTACTAGTTTTCTGCTCTGATGCCTGACCTCTTAGATTGTAGGAAGACTTCTGTTGGAGTCAGAGGAGGAGCAGGGCCTTACCTTGATGGATCAGTCCTTCATTTTGTTTTCTGTGGTGTGTGCTGCTTAAATCCGTTTCTTCATCATTTCTGTTTTCTGGGGGTTAATGTCACCCTAGGGCAGCTCACTGCTACACAGCTACAGTTCCTCCTTCTGGCCAATATTGATCTTTCATTGTACTTTTATTATATCTTCTAGGGTTGTTCTTTGGCTAGGGTCAACAGTCATTAACTTTTTAAAGAGTTTTTTAGCATTCTAAAGACATAAAGTATGATACATAGAACCACCCATTCAATATATGCCACTTCAGTTTCCCTAAGTTCTTCTCCACAAATGGCAGTTTCCCCTTCACCACCTTATATCACCCCAAGGCTCCAGACATCAACCTTAGGGCCATCACAGGGTTGGAACTGCAAGATCTCTGGAGCCATATTGGAGACGGTGTCATAGAAGGTGTTCTGTTTATGGTCTGAAAATTCTGTACTGAAGCCAAAGTCTGTTAGTTTGATATTTAGCTCACCATCTAGAGGGATGTTCTCTGGCTTCCGGTCTTGGTGCATGATTCCCCTCTGATGGCAGTGCTATACCGCTGATATCAGTTGCTGGAACATGGCTCGGGCTTCCTCCTCAGTCCTGAGGCCATTGTTCTTAAGAAAATCAAGTAAGTGACCTCTACTCACATGTTCCATGAAGAGAAAATATTGGTTCCAGGTGGCAATCCCTGTAGAAGACTGTTCTGTGTGGCATGGACCCAGCTCCCACTCAGAGATGAACAGGATCCACGCCCATGGATAGGTTCTCCCATGGGGAATCAGGCCTGCAATGTGCCTAGGCCGCTTTGAGTCTTGCTCTTGCTAAAAAACTCCCTCACCCTGAATTGAGGACATTTACTGCAAAGTAACTTCTTAAAATCCATGCTAAACCTTCCAAGGATGAGCATAACTGGTTCAACCACTTTTGCCTTTTCATTTGCAAATATCCCTCTTCTGTGATGTGATTAGCAGCCTTGGCTCCTTTGTTTTCTGTAAAAGGTAACCACCTAAAGCAAACCCGTGCATAGTCATGGCAAGGGCCAAGGCTTTTGCTCCCCTTGAGAGAAAAGCCATGCTGTCCCTTTTCTTCCACCAGACTTGGTAGTCTGTGTAAATGTCTCATTTCATCCATAATGACACAGACACTGCGGGCCAGTGTCTACATCAAATCCCCTCAAATAACTTAGATATGTTGGGGTGATTTAAGCTCTTAGGACAATGAACTTCTTGAAAAACTTCAGAGAAGTCCCAACAACTCGTGATTTTCACAGCCGCCTCTGTGCCAATCAGAATGTGCTGGGCTAACCTCATCTTGGCAAAGAATCCCTTGTCAATGGTGTTCAGTAGTATGTAATTGCCAATATGGCATTCATTGGCAGTGATGGCTGCAAAGTCATTAGACATGGTGACTTCAAAATAAAAGCAAAAAAATTTTTAAGAAAAATGAAAAAAAAATGAAAATAACAAAAATAAAAACAAAAAAATGAGAAAAAGAAAATAAACTGAAAATATTAAAAAATAAAAAGTACAAATAAGAAAATAAAAAAGAAAAAAACTAAAATAAAAACAAACAAACAAAAATAAGAAAACAAGTAAACTTGTCCAAATCCAACAGGTTATCACAAAACAGCTTTCTGGGCTATTAAAGACAAAAAGCACAGTCCAGCCAGGACCTTATCTAGGGATGGTTGTGTTGGTTTTCTCACTATTTCATCTCATTACAGTTTTACTCTGGAAAAAAAATAAAAACCTTCCATCAAAGTTTTTTAAATATGGGGTATTAAAGATTGATATTTACTTTATCAGAAATGAAAATCTGTAAGATGCAAAAAATAATAATAAAAATGAAAAATCTGACTTATTCTCACACTCCAGATCTCAGTTCAACTATCACCTGCTTAGGGAGAGCTTCCTTCATCCATCCATTCCTACCCACCTCACCCAGCCCCTCACGTTTGTCTTCCCAGCACTGAGCACAGTGTACAGTATTCTTGTTACTGTCTGTCCTTCCCTTGAAGGGAGGAGCATGGCTGTAGTGACTCCTGTGTAGTGACTCCTGTAGTGAGTGGCAACAAAAGAAATATTAATAAATATTTGTGTACTGGATTTATAGAAGAGTTTAGGGGAACATAATAAAATATGACCAACTATTTATTTAATCAAAGTGATTCATAAAGTATCTTTGAAAAAATTCCTGTGTCTCCTCACTCTGCTTTTAAGACAGACAAGAAGGGGAAGGCTGAGATCTGGGTTTTCAGGTATGTCAGCAGTTGGTAAGCTTTTCATTCTTTTACTTATTTTTAAATACTTCACTTATTTATTTTTAGAGAGAAGGGAAGGGAGAGAGAAAGAAAAAGAAACATCAATGTGTGAGAGACACATCAATTGGTTACCTCCCTCCCACCCCCAACTGGGGGAACTTGGCCCACAACCCAGGCATGTGCCCTGACCAGGAATCTTATTGTCAACCTTTTGGTTTGTGGGATACATACTTATGTATGTGTGTGTGTGTATAGACTTGGGCAGTATTATGGGCTGAATTGTGTCCCCTCAAAATTCATATTTTGAAATGTGAATGCCCATACTGTGGAATGTGACTTGTATTTGGAGCTAAGACCTTTAAAGAGTTTATCAAGTTAAACTAATGCGGTTGGAGGTGGGTAAGGAACTAGTCCAACTTGACTATAGAATAGGCAATTAGGACAAAGACACCCAGCAAGTGCCTACAGAGTCCAAGGGGCTACCATGTGAGGACACAGCAAGATGGTGACCATCTGCAAGACAAGGAGAAAGGCTTCAGAAGGAAACAAGACTGCCAACCTCTTGCTCTTGTACTTGTAGCCTCCAGAATTGTTAGAAAATAAATTTTGTTTAAGCTTTTCAGCCTTTGGTTTTGTATTATAGCAGCCCTAGAAAACTACTACAGGGACTCTGGCTGAATATACTACTTACTGATGTGGCCCAAGAGAAAATACATTGGTTCTAAATCATTTGACATTGGCCAAGGAGAGGTAAAATATATAATATACTTATGATCATGCCCGTGCATAAAAATCACTCTGTAAAATGACCTATCACTTTCATTAGTATTGCCTTCATTTCAAAGGTGAATCATGGACTGGGTTGCTAATATGGACCAGGAAGACAGTGGCGTTGGGTGACCCAGCAGTGCAATGGCCCTGAGTGGCAGAAAAGATAAAATCAACCATGACATGGTTAATTTCCTTTGTTCATAACAAAAATCAGGAAATCTTCCATTCTCTCTGTGCAACAATACTCCCCCAGGGTTCTTAAAAAATATATTTATGGAGTAGAAAAATAGGGAAGTGATTGTTCTTCTTGGTATTTAATCCTGTGGGTCCTGAGATGGTTTTCAATAATTTGGAGCAATAAGACATGACTGAAAGTACTTCTGAGGCTCAAGGGTTGTTCCATGTTACTCAGATTGAGGTCTATTGCGAGGCCATTTTAAATTTATTTCTATTGATCTTTTATAAATACAAAATTCCTTGGTGGGTCAACAACTGATAAAACTAATAAATCTTAACTAATATCAGGAACTGAAAGTACATTTGGTGACTATTTTAAATAATATATTAAGCTCTGCACAGCAAAGTATGAGAGATTCCTTATAGCTTATGGCTGTCTCATTACAAAACCAAATTGCTGATGTCAGAAAGCTTCTTTATATTATATATCACTTTGAATTAAACTTCTACAAAATGAGAGCTAGAAAAATGAAAGCACGTTATATTGAAACTCATTTAGGTTATTTTCTTATAAAACATTACATTAAAAATGGATATTACTAAACTGGTGCAATCTGATTCCATACATTCAGAAAAAGTCAATTTTTCATTCCTTTCTTTAGCAGAAAGAGGCCAGGAGTGCCAGGTTTAATCCAATATAACTGACTTTTATTATTAAATGAGTTTAAACTTCAATAAAATAAAACTATTAAATAAATTAAGAAACAATATATGACTTGAATCTCATTTGAGATTACACAGCTGCTTCAGGTTATATATTTCAGCTATTTCATTTATTTCTTACTGAGGGCTGGGCTTGCCTATTCATTTCCTTTGGAAACTACCAAAGAAGTCATAGCTAAACAATAAATTGTAGTTTAATGTCTCTTCATTACTATCTATTCCATCATTTTAAGCAAAGCACTATTATAACATTGGAAATATTCCAGTGCCCAGGAAAATTGTAGTTTGTGTTTTATCTCATACAACAAAAGTAATTGAGTAAAGTGCTTCAGCTAAAGGAATTATTAAATTTCTCTCTCAAGAATTCTTTAATTCAATATAATTATTTACTTATTTGTCACACAAGGACAGTCTAAATAAGTCTAAAGGTTTCTGTTCTTGGCTCTAATTCATTTGCTAATAATAGGTAAATATGAGAGCAGAGACATCTATGACAGCCCGTGGCCTGGAAGAACTAGCCGATGCTATTATTCTATGGGGATTGTACTCACTCCTGAGCAGGACATGGCATGTGTATAATGGATAGGAAACATTGTACATAAAATAATATCTACAGAATAATTGATAGTTCTCCAATACATGGTTTAATGCTCATCTTTAGGAGTTTTTACTGTATTAGAGAATGATAGTATTACAAAAATAATAAGCAAAAATAAGATTTAATCATCATCTCCAAGCAGTACTATTTTGAAAAATTGAGGTCAAATAAAGATTGAAATATTATCTAAATAACAGTTGTTTCAGTGCATGTAAATATATATTTACGGATATATACTATACACCTACCACTAATTTTAGGATCATCAATTTAAATTTTTTATTCATACTTAGTAAACATTGGAAAAGAAACAAAAAATTTTAACACTTAATATCTGGTATTAATTTTACCTTCCTTTTATGACTTTGTTTTTATTTAACCTTATTTTACTCTTGATCTAAGTAAAACACAAAGATTTGCATGTAGAAGTTTTTATATACATAATTAAGAAGACATTAACATCCTAACTATGTTATTATTTTCTGGAAGGAAATCTGTATAAGAATTATTTATCAATCTATAGCATAAACCATTAAATTAGCTTCCCTCTGAAAATCACTGCTACTCTGAGAATGTATGTCTGATGGTGCTGGAAGGACAAGTTGTTTGCTACCTAAGTATGAGAAGGCACCATCTAATTTCCTGTAAAAAAAAAAAAAAGCAAGCCACTTGCTTTCAAACAATTACCAAATTAATTTAATGTAGAATTTTCTATCTGAAAAAGAAATATCTAAAAGTTGGAAAATTTATTTCATATCAATATAGAATTATAACATTTTCCTTAATTCTAGTTTATAAAATGATGCTTGGCATACATGTAATGATAAAATGTGGTTAGGAAAGTGAAAAATTTGTTACTTGAAAAAAAGTTTCATGATGGAGACATCATTCATTGTGATCCCAGTGCATTTTTAATTTATTTTCTATATATTTACCTGATTAACCGTCAAACTGCTTTTCCTTCTCATTTCTTTTATTTAAGAAAACATATTGAGAGCCTAGAACTAAGGTAACACTGTTAGAAAAGAAATATAAAGCCATGGTGTATTAACTATTACATAATGCTATGTAATACATTGTTGGGAACTGCTCTGCCTGGTTTCAGAAGCTATAACTCCCATGGCTAAGGCTGAGTAAAAGACCTTGGGACCATAAGCCACTAAAGAGACCAAAGCTTATCTTCATGGCAGGGGTGCTGCCTCTGCCCCTTTTACTTCACCCTGCTTGGCCCTCAATGCTTGATCGGTTAGCCAGTGATGGGTAAGATTCCTCAAGGGATGGATGACCTAAACAGGCACAGTCATGATGGGTCTCTCAGGGAAGGACTTGGGGAGCTATAGGAAAGGGGGATAATGGACCCTCACCCCTTGTTTTTGACATAGTCTGAGTACTTCCCCTGCCTGACTTAAGCCTGAAATAAGGCTGGAGGGCAGTGCAGTCCTGGGCAGCAACAAGTGGTTTCCCAGGGTGATCAGGCCTAAGAAAGAATGCATAAAATCCTGTGAAACCTGCTTTGCTAAGAATGCCCTCAATATAAATAAGGGTCTAAGCATAAAATGAGTTTGTCTCCCAAAGTTTTATGGCCCTTTAGCTAACTGACTTTGACTCAGAATAAGCCCTCATAGTTTTTTGAATGTTATCTACTGTTTGATCATTACTACCGATAATGATTGAGCTTTACGTATATGCCCTGTATTCCTGTGCAAATTGAACCAAGTAAAAGCCCATTGAGGAACAGGCTCAAAGCGCCTCTCCGTTAAGAGATTGGCCACCTTTTCTCCCCGGGCAGATCATGTCTTGGCAGACTTATTCTTATCCGTGCCAGACAAGGGTGAGGCTCTGTAGGCTGAATCCCCCCATAATACATTATTCCCAAACCTAGCAGGTTAACATTTATTGTCTCATTATTTCTGTGGGTCAGGAGTCTAGTCATGACTCAGCTGAATGCTTGTTGTCTCTCATCTGGTGGCAGTCAAGCTGTGGACTGAGTCTGGTTTCTTCCGAAGGCTCAACTTCAGGAAGGAGTCACATCCAAGCTCACCATGTGGTTGTTGTCAGGCCTTTGTCCCTGGCCTAGTGGGTCTCCCCATGACAAGGCAGATGGAGTCCCCCAGGGTGAGTGGCCCAAGAGAGGGTCAGAGTGTGCCCAAGATAGAAGCCATAGTCCTAGTCTGTAAGTGACATCTCATCACTTCTGCTGTATTCTGCATTAAACACAAGTTAGTAAATCCAGTGCACAGTAAGGGCAGAGGATTACACAAAGACATGATTATAAGGAGGTGAGGAACATTCAGGATAATTCATTTTAGAGGTTGCCTTCATTGCAGGAGCTTATCCTAAAGATGTTCTCAATGTTAGATGTCTTAGTACCTAATTAATTCTGCTCATAGAATAATGTTTCCTTAATGAATAAACAGATTTTTTATACTACAATATTTTGTATGGTAAGCATCACATATATCTTAAAAAATTTAGTTCCTGTACTATCATGTGCAGAGTTCCTTGTAATGTTCCCATTTCTAAGGACTTGCTTGGCTTTCAAAAGTCATTCCACACTAGCTATACGAGGAAGAGAAGAGAGATGTGCTGCACAGAACGCTTTAAAAGAGGTTTTGCCCTCACCACCCACCACTCCACACAACTGTACTTGAACAACAATAAACTAAAATAGAAGAGAATAGGAAAGGACAAAAAAATAGGGTGGTCTTGTCCTCTTTCACTAGTGTCTGATCTCCCACATTATTCTGCTATGGTTGAACAACTTAGAGAAATATCAGTTCCCCCTGATATTTCCCTCCTCCCATTGAAGGCAATAATCACACAATATCAGTTTATTAATAATTTTTCAGTGTGTGTAGAAGTTTATGAACTTGGAGGATGACATGCATTGACTAAAAAAAATAAATATGATATTTCTTGCACATCTGAGATTGTGGTTTCATGTTCATACTCACATGGAGTCTTAAACCTGTGCCTTGCTTAGCATTTCAACTCAAACAAGAGGAGATTCTAGACATTGGTTCTATAAAATAAGCTACTTTGGAGGATAGGAAAGTTTTACCTCAAGAGTAATTTAAAAACATGAAGTTGCCCTCTCCAGTTCTTCCCTCCTGTTTGGCTTGTCTCTTTTCTTCCTCCTCCTTTCCTTTCCCTTCCTTCCTTCCTTCCTTCCTTCCTTCCTTCCTTCCTTCCTTCCTTCCTTCCTTCCTTCCTTCCTTCCTT